>SNQJ01S0060601.1:42196-61987 GCA_010110895.2 Picea sitchensis | reverse complement strand
TTCTAATTGATTTCTTTCCCAAATTCCCATTTAATTTACTTTTCATTAATTTAATTCAAAAAAAAATCCCCCGTACACATGTCACCCATCCCCCTAGTTGCACCAAAAATTAATTTCATTAATTATTTAATTATTCCTATTTCCCTCACCCACCTAAAAGCATTCATAAAATCACTGCTTGGTGTCCCCATATTCACTTACACATTTTAAATCACTTATGCCCTTACTAAATTCCTAGTTGAGTTCATATTTAGAAAGTTCTTAAAGGCAAGATTCCTTACTAGGTTAGTCATTCTTCTTTTTCCTTATGTTTCCCTTTTTCTTTATGTTTCCCTCTTTTCCTTTAGTTTCCTATTTCTTTAAAGTTTCCCTCTTTTCCTTTTTTATCTAAAACTCAAATTAGCAAGTGTAGAAAAAAGATCTTTTACCCCTTTTTCTTTTTAATTAATAAATTTTAATTAGCATATGTAGAAAAACAATCAATTCCCCTTTAAAATTTTAATCCCTCAATATAATTTGATTTTAATAAATTAATTGAATTTCTTACGCCCTTCTCGTCACATGTTTAATTATGATTATATTAATTTTTTTACCACAAGTATCACTTAGACCTAGATTTTAATTTCCTAAGCTCGATGATATTTTTGTTAGGGAAATTGTTTTTTTTTTTTTGTAATCTTACTTATCACGTCATTCATTTTAAGGCTGACTAAGATTATTCACTTACCCATTGAAATTGTGACGTGCCCTTCAAAACACAGTAGGTGCTCCAAGGGTGCCACTCACCATTTTATGTTTTCCTTGTGCGATGTGCCCTTCAAAACGCACTACGTGCTCCAAGGGTGCCACTCACCTCTTTCTATTTTCCTTGCGCGACGTGCCCTTCAAGCTGCACTATGTACTCCAAGGGTGCCACTCACCTCTTGAATGACTTGGTAGACATCAAAACCCCTGAAGTAAATACTCAGTTAGGTGATCTTGTGGGAGACTAAGGGCCTCTAAGGAATAAGGCCCCTGCCTTATTGCATGCCCCTTAGAATCATCATGCATGACTGTCACAGTCTACCCTAACGACATCGTGGGTCTTCTCGAACTAGGTAATCATTAACCTAAAGTTCGAGCCACAACGAGAGTGCTAGTAGGCTATGGTAGGGATGATATCCACACCTCTGGATCAGATCTCTAGTTGTTGGGCATGACCCCTCTACTCCACATGTGAGTCTGGTCGACAGGCTATCGTCAGCCTGCATCATCAAAAAATCATGTCAACAATAATAATCAATCATCGTAACATCTAATTAGATGTACATATGTCATATTTACAACAATCAAACCCCAATAGTCCACTCCCTGACTCGATCCAGAGTCCAAGGATTTGATCGATGCCTCTGCATCCTCAAAGTCCAAATTCCTAAACACTCAGGAGAACCGATTCAATAGCACCTGTCTATGTTAATACAACAAAATAACATGTCATCATATCCATAATGCCTCATAATCATAATCAAATTCCCAATAGTATAATAATCCGGATCACTTGCAAGCAAGTGTCCTCAAAGAATAAGTTCACCTAGTGCGTGCAAGAGTGGGATGTTACATGGGTAATGGACCCAATGTTGTTTCATGTATAATGGTATGAGTTTTAATATATACGAAGGTAATACTATTCTAAATGGATCGTACATGTCATGCCATTTCTGGTGGTATGTGAAACGTCACATAACTCCTCACCATTTGAGAGTTATGGCCTTACGTACTTGGAGGACCCTCATATGTTGTCTTGAAGCCCCAAAAGGTCAAAGAAGTCAAAGATATTGCAAAGAAGAAATTATTATTTAAATGATAAACTAAAGTGACAAAGTCAAGAAGGATTATTTGAATAATAAACTGAAGTGACAAAATCAAAAAGGATTATTTAAATGATAAAGTGAGGTGACAAAGTCAAGGAGGAATATTTAAATGAGAAAGTAATGGAGAAATTTCTAATTATGGAAAGTGGTTAACCCTAAAAATAAGGAAAATAGGTTAAGTGACCTATCAATGGGTTAAGTGACCTAGAAATAGGTTAAGTGACCTAGAAGATGGAGAGTATAAATAAGAGACAACGCTCTCTCATTTTACATAAAACTTGAAAATATTTAATATCCATAGGTGACTGAGGTAACCAAAGAATATCGAGCCTAATTTTAGAGGGAAGGTGAAGAAAACAAAGCCAAAATTCAAGGTAGGATAAATTCTTTTGATGATGATTTCTAAGGTATGTTATTTACAGGTCATCTCACCATTTTCGCAATAAGTTTTTTATAGAATGATTCAGACCTTGAAATTGATAGAACATTGAGGAAACATATCCAAGTATCTGTGGTAAAAAATTCAATTTGTGGGTCATTGTATTTTGGGAGTTACACTCTGTGGAAAATAGGGTTTGTGTCTAGTCCTGAAACTACTCCAAAACATGTGTTTCGGGAAAAAACGTCATAACTTATTCATAACACATCCAAATTTAGTAAGATCAAATGTTTTGGTTAGAGTACAGTCTGTAGTATCTTGTGTAACATTTTCATATCGATTCAACAAATATTCTATGTGGGGAATTCTCTACAAGGTCGCTCTCTAGAATAAGTCAGAATTCAGCAAGGTATGCCATTTTTTCTATAACTCCTTTTCTGAGAGGTTCCAAGTAGTGACACTTGCAGGAATTGCATAAAACACACTAAAGAACATTTTATATTTGTTTCAGATATTTATTCATTACAGGTACATAGTTATGATTATTTCAAGTTAGGGTTGTTGACTAATCCAAAACTAGTCATGTGAGACTAAATAAAAGTTTGATGAAAATGATAGTATGTTGTTAACGAAGGTTTGCAGGCATGTGATCATATACACCAAGTCTATTACAGAGGTAGAAATCATATTTGGATGATGAAATTGATGAGGGATTTTGGTTGGAGCCTCTTTCGAGTTGCAACTAGAAAACAAAGGAAGTTGGTGCTTCCAATGAATGTAATTCTTCAAGACATATAAGAAAAAGAATTATGTGGTTTTCTCATGGTTTGGGTTTCCATGTAAAACACCAGTGTACTATGTATGTGCATAATTGTTCGTTTTTTCATTTCTTATTTACTCTGCAGTTATTGGATGATAATGCTACATTGATATAACACTTGAATTATATGGTTAAAAATGATTAAATTTCTCTATTATTGATTAACCCCCCCTCTAAGTAATCTAAGAGTTGGTATCAGAGCGAGTTCCTTTAGAAATTAGTTTAACCAATGAAAGGTAAATCATGGAGAGAAACAACTTGTATAAAAATGGAATACCACAGTTCAATGGACAAAAGTATGCATATTGGAGCATAAGGATGAAAACATATATACAGGCATAGAGATTTGAAATTTGGCAATCAATTGTAGATGGATACAAAACACCAATAGTTCCGCCAACAAATGACAAAGAAGTGAAACTTGGTCATAATAATTCCAAAGCCAAAATGCACTTATGAATGGTCTTAGTGAAACAATATTCACCAAAGTTGCACATTTTAAATCCACTAAAGAGATTTGGGACAAACTTCAAAATATTTATGAAGGAGATTCAAAAGTCAAAGCAACAAAGCTTCAAACTTAGAGAGGTTAGTTTGAACAAATTAAGATGAAGGAAGATGAGAATATTACAGCTTATTTTTTACAAGTTTATGAAAGCGTAAATGCAATCATAGGATTGGGACAAGAAATAAAAGAATCTGTAATTGTTCAAAAAGTACTAAGATCTCTTCCTATGAGATTTGACCCTAAGATATTAGCACTAGAAGAAAGATCACATCTAAACTCAATAAGCATGGATGCATTACATGGAATCTTCATAGCATATGAAATGAGAACTAAATAGGAAAATCCAGATTTAAAAGTATCCCTCAAAGCATCCAAAAAGTCAAAGAAAAATGGAAGTTAAAAAGAAGAACATAGCAACAACAATGACGTCTAGGAAGATGATAAATAAGTGACCAACTTTGTCAAAATACTAAACAAGTGAACCAAGGGTAGGTATAGAGGTAAGCTTCCTTTAATTTGTTTTAATTGTGATGGTATTGCCCATTTCTCTAACAAATTTCCTTATAATAAAAAGGGAAATGATGAAGGTCTCAATACAGGGAAGAAAATAGCGCTTGTCAGCTGGGACAAACTCTGTCATCCCAAAGCATAAGGAGGCCTTGGCTTATGATATCCTGCCATCATGAACAAAGTTCTCAGCGCCAAAATATGGTGGCGATGGATTAAGAAACCCAAGGACCTCTGGGCACGGTTATGGAGGAAGAAATATGCACTCGAGGTAGCAGAAAAAAATCTCATACGCTGGAATGGTGACACACCAGGGTCTTTAATTTGGGCAGCGGCTAAGTAGAATAGAAAACTTGTCACCTAGCATGCCTTCTGGGAAATTAGGAATGGGAAAATAGCCCTATTCTGGAAAGATTTCTGGCAACAATGGCCAATTCTAGACCACGAGGACTGGGCTGAGCACATCAGCACCCAAGCCACACAGGTGGGCCTGATAACAGTAGCGGACTATTGACTGGATGACCCTCAAGATAACACTTGGCGGCATTGGTATCTTGATAGGGAAAGCATGAACCTGGATGGCCATGTGGATCTGGGCCCCTACCAAAACAAAATCCTCAAACGAAAAATCCCCAAGCTCACGGGAGAGGATATTCTCCGATGGGGATACTGGCTAAGAGGCACATATGGCATACGAGAAGCTTACCACATCAAGATCCAACCGAACCTGGCACCTATACAGGTTGTTTGGCGCAAGATCTGGCACCTCAGACATTGGCCCAAAATCACCCTCTTCCTCTGGCTCATGATCCACTCAAGCATACTAACCTGGGACAACCTTTCCAAAAGAGGCTTTGTGGGGCCTTCCATCTGCATACTCTGTGGGGAGACAGCTGAAACCATGAATCACCTCCTCACTTCTTTCCCGTACACCACACAAATTTGGGACCAAAGTGCACTCATCATGCACACCTCGGATTGTTTTCAAGACAACATCGTCGACACTATCACAAACCGGAGGGACCAAGTGTTTCAATCTCCCCTCCTCAATCGTATCTGGAAATTGCTTCCTGGTTTCATCCTTTGGCAGGTATGGAAGGAAAGAAATAGAATACTTTTCATGAACGTTTTCCTCCCATGGAAACACTGTTGGAATCGTTGTCATCTCAACATTCTAGAAACTCTCAACCTCCAACCTTGGAACGAAACAGACCTGACCAATAATCCCTCAGAAATTTTGATCCTTAAGAACTGGCTACCTCTCCTTTCCCCTCACCCCCTTATCCTCTCTGCCCCTCCCCCCACCATCAGTCCCTCCTCTTGGTCAGTCCCTTCAATTGACTTCATCAAACTCAACTTTGATGAGGCCTCCAAAGGCAATCCAGGAGCTACGGGTTATGGAGTTGTTTTCCACAATCACCACGGGCACCTCATTCTCATTAATGCAGGCTCCCTTGGTCACACCACGAACAATCTGGCGGAACTTTGGGCACTCACTCGGGGCCTGCAACTCACCATGGACCACAACTTCACCCAGTTGATTGTAGAGGGAAACTCCTAGATCATCATCAATCTCCTCGGTAGACTTTTAAATGGAGCAGATCCAGACAAAATTTCACCCAGCTGGAGACTCTTGCATGGGATAAAGACCATCACAGACTTACTGCAACCTAATCAGGTGGTCATACCTGCTCACATCAGAAGAAGTGTGAATCAGGTAGCGGATGAATTGGCTAATCTAGGGGTCAACTGGGATGGACCAAAAATCTTCTGAAACACTTCCCTCACTCCAGATCACCCTATCCTCTAGCAATGTATCCGTAGAGCTACGGAAGTGGATAAACACTTGGATAGGGTGCTAGGGCCAACCACCTAGCGCAGAGAGGAGGTGCAGAGGAGCCAGCAAGGCAGTGAGCCATGTGCCCGGCTTGTGCCAATAGCTGTCGACTCCCTCCTACAATAAATGGTTTTTACGTCGATCACAGGGGCATTTACTCGGGATCCTTCAACCTCTATTTCGCCAGGTGCAATGTCTTTTCCGTTTGTTTGCGTTACCATCCCTCAGCTCCGGCCTGGTTCTGATTGTTTTCTCATGGTGCTTATGAACCCCTGCCTGCTCCAGGTCCTCCCCTTTGGTCTGGCAAACCACTCCACCTTACCGGGCCAAACCATGCTACGACAGCAAGGTAGACCACGAAGGGGTTCTCCCTGGCATCCTCGATAGCCCCGCGCTTCGGCCTCTCCTCCTAGTTCACCTTCAACTCTCTCCTCGCCGCTCCTGCTGCCTCAGATAGCAATTCTCAATCCCTCCACCGCACTTGTCCCCTGCTTCGGATGCCTAGCCTTAATTGACACCAGGTCGAGCCCTTCACGGTGCCACCTCACCGCTCCTTCAACCTCCAGGAACTCCATTCCTCCCCCTGCACCAAACATTTCTTCCTCAAAATTTCCCACGAGGATGCCTTCTCATGGTCGGGTCGCCCGTAACAAGGCATCGATGTCCTCTAACTCAAAGTCGGATTTGCAGTGGAAAGAAAACTTCACCATCCTTTACGACTTAGTCTTCAAACTCCATCAGGGAGTGGAGGACCTCCATTTTCGGTTACAGCTTGTGGATGGGAGGCTCTAAACCCTCCTCCAGCTTCTTTCCACCTACCAAGAATCCTCTCCCACGACTTCAAAAGAAGCGCCCTCCACCGCAAGTGACAACGAGAAACTCAGGAAGCAGGGTGTAGTAGAGGTCGTTGAGGAGTCGGCTCGGCAGGAGGTCAAGGAAGCGGTCATGGCCATTGGTAAGCAGGCGCACATTCCGTCGGGTGATGCTGAGGTCATTGAGGAGATGGTTCGGCAGGAGGTCAAGGAGGTGGTCATGGCCATCGGTCAACAAGCACACATTCCGTCGAGAGACGACGAAACAACTGCTAACAAGGACGCGTGCATCGGGGATGACGACATGCAATGGGCAACCAGAGGGAAACCTATTGAAGAGGAGTTGTGGCTAGGCTATCTGCTAGAGTATGTGCCAGACTATACACCAATTGTCTAACCCCTCAAGGGGTCTGTTCTTTTTTAATAGTTTTTCCTCTAGTAGCATCTTTGTCAGCTCAGCTTTGTGTTTAAGACTGATAAGAACTCAGGTGTTAGAATTACCCGATTAGCTGAACTGGTTTCTCCTTTTGGAGCAGTTCAGTAACTACAACCTGGATGACACTCAGTTTTGTACTTATGGTCTGGTTCTTTGAAGGCCCTTATATATAAAATTACTTACTTACAAAAAAAAAAGAAAAGGGAAATGATGAAAGTTACTCAAAACGAAAAAAAACATATAAAGGAAAAAGAACCACAAAGAAAGTTTTCAAGAAAATATCATGCACCAAAGAAAACATCTCATCATTAGATGAAGATGAAGTGAGTGATAGTGAGACAGAAAGAGTTATATTCATGGTAGTAGAAGACTCTGATAAAGAAGACTCTGAAGAAGAATATGAAGAAGTCGAAGACGAATATGAGGAAGTCGAAAAAGAAATTGAAGAGGAAGAAGTTGACTACCGAGAGGAATTAATGTGTGCCATAGAATTTATCAGAAGAGAAAAGAAGAAAAACAAGAAACTACAAGTAGAACTAGACAAGAAAGAAGACACTCAAGAACTAGAACAAATGATCACAAATTTGAAGGTTCAAATAAAAGAAGATAAAAGAATTGAAGAAGCACTCAAAGAACAACTAGAAGAAAAATACAAGATCATTGGAAATTTGGAAGCATAGATTGTCACATTAAGAAAGGATATTCAAAAGAAAATATGCAGAACAACTCAAAAGTTTTGGATGACTTTATTAGCAGTAAAAAATCTCATCATGACAAGTCTGAACTTCGATAGAATCAGACAGAAAAAGGATCAATCTCCAAAAAAACAGAGAAAGAAACATATCCAAAAAGATATGCAGAAAAAATCAAGGGGGATAGGAAGATCTACAAGGAAGATTACAGGGACACTCCTCCAGCGAGAAGATTCATATTTCATAATCAACAATCGAAAGATAGGCCTTAGGAAGAAGAATAATTTACAAGAGTACCTCCTTTCAGAATATCTTAAACTCTCAGGTATCAAACTATCGTTTTTGGTTTATGTTATGCATGTAATAATTTTGGACATAAAGATGTGAATTGCAAAGCTAACAACATGAACAAAAAAAACTTTGAAATTCATACACAAAGGGGTTATCCAAGAAGCCCTAGTGAAACACGGAGAAGAAGTTACCGTAGGTTTGAATCTTCTAGCACTGAAGTGGAATGTTACAAATGTAACAATTTTGGACACATGGTGAAGGATTGCAGAATGATAGTCCCTCCTAGAGAACCACAACAAAATAATAACAGTCACAGATAGGAACCTCAGAAAAGGACATGAATAAGAAAGCAGGATCAGTATAGCAATGAATAATTCAAACTTGCTCTACAAGCTAAGCAAAAGAAACATGGTTGGTATGTTGACAGTGGTTGTTCAAAACACATGACAGGTGATAGAGACAGGTTTCTTACATTACAAAAGGAAATATATAGATCATTCTCCTTCGGTAATTATGATTCAATGAAAGTCATTGGAAAAGGCACAGTCAGAATTGGGAACAAGAATATCAAGGTAGAAAATGTTCTACTAGTAGAAGATATGAAGCATAATATTCTAAGTGTGATTCGAATGTGTGACCAAGCTCATAAAGTTACTTTTGATTCACAAAAGTGCGAGATAAGAAAAGAAGGTTCAGGAAAATTGATTGTTACATCTACGAGAACTTCAAGAAACATATATGTATTAAGTAAAATTTGAAATGAAAAGTGTTGTCTAGGAAAGGAAGATGAAATTTGGCTATGGAAAAAAAGAATGGGTCACATACATTTTGATAACCTTGTCAAATTCAGTAGATGAGAAGCAGTCAGAGAAATACCCTAGATCATGAAACCAACCAACACTTTGTGCAAGCATTGTCAACAAGGAAAGCAAACAAAGACCAGGTTCAAATCAAAGAGATATTCAATGATAAGACCACTGGAAAGTGTGCATAGTGATCTATTTGGACCAACTACAAAAAAGGGTTTAAAAGGTGAGAAATACTTTATTTTATTAATTGATGATTATACAAGAATGACTATAGTTTTCTTTCTCAAGAATAAGTCAAAAGATTTTGAAAACTTAAAGATCTACAAGGAAATGGTTGTAAATGAAATGGATTCAAAAATCAAATGCTTGAGATCTGATAATGGAGGAGATTTCACTTCAAAGGAATTCATGGACTACTGCAATAGTGATGGAATAAAAAGGCAATTCTCTATTTCTAGGACGCCTCAATAGAATGGATTTGTTGAAAGAAAGAATAGGACAGTACAAGAAATTGCTTGAACAATGTTAATGGATTCCAAATTGACAGATATATTTTGGACACAAACAGTGCATAAAACAACTCACATTGAAAACAGAGTAATGTTCAGAAACAACACTGACAAAACTCTCTACTAGCTATGGAAAGGAAGACCAACAAATGTGAAGCACTTCAGAGTTTTTGGAACCAAATGTTGCATCAAAAGAGAAGATGGAATAATGGGAATGTTTGACTCTTGTGTGGACAAAGGATTTCTTTTTCATTACTCAAGTATAAGGAAAGCATACAAGTGTTACAATCTAAGATTGAACAAAGTTGTAGAAAGCGTCAACGTAACAATTGATTAAACAAGCAAACTAGAATCAATGGAAGAAGAAAATGAATCAATGGAAATTTTTTTTGAAGAAGAAGTAGAAAATGAAAAGGAAGTAGAAGAGGAATATGAAGAGAATACAACATAAGAAGAAGAGCAAGTTCAACAAGTTCCTCCAAAGACACCTAACACACGAGTACAGAAGAATCATCCTTTAGATCAAATTATCAGAAACAAAGACGCAGGAGTTAAGACTCGAAGAAGAATTTGTTCACCAG
Organism: Picea sitchensis; assembly: GCA_010110895.2. Taxonomy (NCBI): domain Eukaryota; kingdom Viridiplantae; phylum Streptophyta; class Pinopsida; order Pinales; family Pinaceae; genus Picea; species Picea sitchensis. The sequence continues at coordinate 51,956 of SNQJ01S0060601.1, read as the reverse complement.
AACAAACACACCTAGCACTCACATCTACAATTGAACCAACCTATTTTAAAGAGGCCAACAAGGATTAATTTTGTAACAAGACCATGGATGATTAATTGGATCAAATAGAGAAAAATGACACTTGGTAATTGGTTCCATGACCAAAGGATACGAATGTGATTGAAAAAAAGTGGGTATACATGAATAAATTGAACAAATATGGACAGGTTACAAGGAACAAAGCTAGATTGGTATGTAAATGATATGCACATGTTGAAGGAATCGACTTTGAAGAAACATTTACCCCATTTTCCAAAATGGAAGCAATCTGATTTCTTTTAGCTTATGCATGTTCCAAAAATATTAAAGTGTATTAGATGGACGTAAAATCAACTTTTTAGAATGGGGAACTTTAATAATAAGTCTACATTGAACAACCAGAAGGATTTCATTTTTCAGAGAATGCAGACTATGTGTGAAAATTAAAGAAGGCCTTGTATGGTCTAAAACAGGCTCCTAGAGCATGGTACTCTAGATTGGATAAATATCTACAAAAGGAAGGGTTCAGTAAAGGAAGTGCACACAAAAACCTCTACATCAAGGTAAGCAAATTTAATATTTTATTAATTGAAGTTTATGTTGATAATATTATTTTTGTTAGTGATGATGATAGGTTCAGACAAAAATTTGCAAAGGACATGCATAATGAATTTGAAATGTCATTACTTGGATAACTCTCCTTCTTTTTGGGACTTCAAATACGTCAAAGAAACCAAGGAATTTGTATTTCTCAAACCACTTATATCAGAGAAATGCTAAAGTGGTTTGAAACGGAATATTGCAAACCAATTATCACTCCCATGAAAACCAATTGCAAGTTAAGAAAAGATGATAATTCAAAGTCTACAGATCAGAGGAAATATAGGTCAATGATTGGCAGTGTACTATATGTGAAAGCATCCAAACTAGATGTAATGCAGGAAGATGGACAGGTGGCACAATTTTAAGCATCACCTAAGGAATCACATGTATTAGCATTGAAAAGAATTTTCATATATCGTAAAGGAACAAAAGAGTTTGGATTATGGTATCCAAAAGGAAAGGATATATCTCTTATTGCCTATAGAGATGCAGATTGGGTAGGTTTTATTGATGACTGACGAAGCACCATTGGAGAAACGTTCTACTTGGTTGAGTGTTTAGTATCATGGCTAAGAAAGAAACAATCACTAGTATCTCTATCTACAACCGAGGTAGAGTATATTGCAGCAACAACATGTTGTACACAGGTTCTTTGGATGAAACAAAATTTGACATATATACAGGTTGAGTATGATGAGCCCATTCCAATCTATTATGATAATACAAGCTCCATCAGTATCCCAAAGAACCCGATGATACACTCCAAGATGAAGAACATTCCAATAAAGTATCACTTTCTATGGGAATAGGTTGCAAAAAGAACATCAGAGTTGAGTATGTGGGCACAAAAGAACAAATGTCAGACATCTTTACAAAACCACTTCCACTGGAAGAATTTGAGTATCTTCGCTAGAGACTCAGAGTTATTCCAACTCTAAAATGAATGCTTGTGAATGCTTATCTTATATGTGTTAGATGTACACAAGGAAGCACCATAAAGAGGGTAGTTCAGTTAGGGGGAGCAGCCACGGATGGAAAGAAACCTTTTCCATTAATGAAAAAGGGGGAGAGATTCATCAGATGCAGAGGATAGAGGCATGGTTCTAGAGGGAGAAATGGTCACAAAGATGCAGAGGACAGAGGCATGTTTTGAGGGGGAGTATGAGTGATATGATTTTCAATATTGCATCAGAGTGTTTCCATCAATGCCAAAGGGGGAGATTGTTGATTAAGGTTAGTTTTCATTGATTTCAACCCTTGAAGAAATCCTAGTAGCGAATTCCAGTCGCATAAAGGTTTGGGTAATGGACCCAAGGTTGTTTCATTTATAATGGTATTAGTTTTAATATAGTTGAAGGTAATACTATTCTATATGGATAGTACATGTCATGCCATTTCTGGTGGTACATGGAATGTCACATAACTCCTCACAGTTTGAGAGTTATGGCCTTACGAATTTGGATGACCCTCATATGTTGGCTTGAAGTCACAAAAGATCAAAGAAGTCAAAGAGCTTGCAAAGAAGAAATAATTATTTAAATGATATTTTCTTCTTTGCAAGCTATTTGACTGCTTTGACCTTTTGGGGCTTCAATCCAATATATGGGGGTCCTCCAAATTCGTAAGTCCATAACTCTCAAACCATGAGGAGTTATGTGATGTTCCACATACCACCAGAAATGGCATGACATGTACTATGGAGAGTTAAGTGACCTAGAAGATGGAGAGTATAAATAAGAGGCAAGGATCTCTCATTTTACATCACACTTGAGAATATTGAATATATATAGGTTATTGAGGTAACCAAGGGATATCAAACTGAATTTCAAAGGGAAAGTGAAGAAAAGGAGGCTGGAATTCAAGGGAGGATAAATTCTTTTGATGATTCTTTCTAAGGTATGTTATTTACAGGTCATCTCACCATTTTCGCAAAAAAAATATTTATAGAATGATTCAAACCATGAAATGGATAGGCCATTGAGGAAACATATACAAGTATATGTGGTAAAAAATTCAACTTGTGGGTTGTTGTATTTTTGGAGTTACAATCTGTGGAAAATAGGGTTTGTGGCTAGTCCTGAAACTAGTCTAAAACAGGTGTTTCGGGTAAAAACATCATAACTTCTTCATAACAGATCCAAATTATGTAAGACAAAATGTGTTGGTTAGAGTATTTGATTTAGTATGTTTTGTAATATTTTCATATCTATTCAATAAATATTACATGCAGGGCACACTCTACAAGGTCACTCTCTAGAATAAGATTGAATTCAACAAGGTATGCCATTTTTGCTATAACTCCTTTTATGAGAGGTTCTAATTAGTGAAACCTTGATGAAGTTCATAAAACACACTAAAGAACATTGTGTATCATTTTCATATCTTTATTCATTATAGGTACATAGTTATGATTATTTCAAGTTAGGGTTGTTGACTAATCCAAAACTAGTCATGTGAGACTAAAGAAAAGTTTGATGAAATGATAGTGTCTTGTTAAGGAAGGTTTGCAGGTATGTGATCATATACATTGGTTCTATTACAAAGTTAGAAATCATATTTGGATGATGTAACTGATGAGGGATTTTGGTTGGAGACTCCTTCCAGTTGCAACTGAAAAACAAAGGAAGTTGGTGCTTCCAATTAATGTAATTCTTCAAGACATACAAGAAAAATCATTCTATGGTTTTCTCTCATATTGGGTTTCCATGTAAAAAAATGGTGTACTATGTATGTGTATGATTGTTCTTTTGTTCATTGCTTATTTACTCTGGAGTTATTGGATGATATTGCTACATTGATATAACACTTGGATTATATGGTTAAAAAGGATTAAATTTATCTATTATTGATTCACCCCCCCTCTCAGTAATCCAACAACATACTCATCTCTATAGCAATGAAATTTCGTGGCAATAACGATGAAAACCCCGCCCAATTTAAAACAATCATAAAAATAATGGGAACGTGGAAAAAATTTCAAGAATAATCCGCCCATATGTAGTAGTGTCTCATGTATAAAGGTAGAAATGATATAAAGAGAAGGGATATGAACTTTGAAGTAGGATATTAGGTGTTAGATCATAGGAGAAAGAATATATATCCAAAAGGGGAATATAACAAGGTAAAGTTGAAATTTTTTTTCCCATGCAAGATTCTGAGAAAGTTTTCAGCAAATGCATATGAATTAGAGTTGCAAAAATATGTAGGCATGTCTCCTATCCTTAATGTTGTAGATGCATATCATTATCATGCAGGTGAAGGAATTCAAACACCAGAAAACAATGAAGAAGAGAAGCAGGTTCAGTGGAAGAAACAATTGCCAGCAAGAAAGTATTTAGTACTTGAGAAAATTTTACACAAAAGGTTGAGTAAGAAAACAAGAGGCAAAGAGTACTTTGAGTACTTGGTCAAATGGAAAGACCATCCAGTTGAGGATTGAACTTGGATGACAACCACAATACTACAAAAAAGTTGTAGCATTGTTGAAGACCTCATGGACATGAATCCATGAACAATTTGAACCTTGGGAGTATGATGCAGGGGCATCCGTGAAATTCAAGCTGTATGACTTCCAAATAGTCATGATCACTTATCACAAAGGGTTGGTTCCTTGAAGTTAGGAGTTAGTTTCATTTCAATAATTGTAATTGATTGTCAATCCATTTGTGATGGCATTCAAATTATAGAGAGCTAGTCTCTCTCTTTGTTTGTATTAGATAGCTAGTGGGATTATTGGATACGTAATATATTTACTATTCATAGTTAGCAGATCCTATTTTTGTGGATTTGGATAGGCATAAGGGTTTCTATAGACTTGTCTAAATTTGAATGTAAGAGGGTTGAAGTTAGGAGAGTTTGAGAGAATATGAATAAAAATCTTACATGTTAAATTATCAGGAAATAAAGGAGAAAAATCTCTCTTTCAATGAATCTTTTACCGTTATACAATTTGGTATCATGTATAAATATCTTTAAGAAAAAAAACCTATGTGTCATATGTGAATGAAAGAATATTATAATTCTATGTGAATTGTAAAATAAGGTAAGTGGATTAAGTTAGAGTGAAGATTTCACTTGTAGAAACTCATATTATTATCCTTCAATACATAAGATGGTGATTTCTCATTGATTTTGAATCCTCTTTATGCAACTCTGAATGAGACTAAGATCTATTTCGAGAATTAAGTTAATGGTTGTCATTACTTTGCAAATCTCTAATATTCCATGAAGAGGGAGATATTTGTTTGAAGGGGGAGATCGTTGTTGGAAAAATATTGTTGCTTGAAGAGAGTGATCTTTTTTGGTTGATGAGGTAATGACTATATCTTTGTTTTGTTTGGAGACTCTCATTTGTATGAAAATCCCTCTGATCTATCCTCTGAAATAACAAATCAAACCCTAGGTCTCATTTCCATATTTCAAGTCAACCGTTATATCCAATGGATGGATGGCTCGGGTTTAGTTTGATTGCGAGTCGATTGGTTGTTGAAATTCCTATTGTACCTATGTGAAACAATTAAATTGCTTAGTGTTGAAAATATATTTTAAAAGAAATAAATCTTACGTTGGAAAGAGTGTGTTGGAAATTCTTTCAAGGAATGACTGTTTAGCAGACTTTGTGCTAAGTGTTGGAAACATGCCAATGAATTTCACATGTGCTCACATGCACATTCATGCAGCTATGTTAGGAATGTGCATGCATGCAATCTATTTATGAACTGTTCATTTAACTATGTGATCTATTCATGATAAGTTTGTGTAATTGAGTGATAGATGTTATAGATACGAGCATACCCATTGAGGTAAGAGTGCAAGGTGTGTAGAGAGAATACTGTGTGTGAGGAGAGGATGATTGTATGCCTGAGATTTGCTATAGTAATTCGCCCTTGAATAATAAGAATATCAAATTTCATTGTCCGTGGTTTTTTCCTGCATTGTGTTTCCACATAAATCACTGTGTCAATTATGTGATTGTTGTTCTCAGTTTTATGCATGTTTAATCTTGCTTGTTGATCCTCTATTTTTCTTTCGCTTCCCAACAAGTGGTATCAGAGGAGGTTGACTAAGTGTCACAGGTGAGCCAAGGAAAATTGTGTGCAGGTTTCTTGTGAGCACAAGAAGGCGTGATTAAGTGAGTATCAGATCACTGGCACTCCCTAGGTAGTTTTAGAGGTGCGTCAATGCTCTCAAACTTAAGAAATTGTGATTTTCCCAAAATCAACGCACATTGTTTGTGCACCACAGAGCACTGGAAAATCAATGCTCCCCTATATACACTAAAGGAGCACTGATATCTCAAACCCGCGCTCCCTTTCAACACTCCCAGGACTGTTTTTCTTAAAAAAAAACAAAAAATTGCATGGTTTAAAAAAATTGATGGTATAAAAGTCAAGGTGTGAAGGGGATTTTGTTTCATTAATCATGTCATATAAATAAGAGGTTGAAGTTTTGTATTATTATGCATGATAAATAATAAGGGGATGACATTTATTAAAGAGCGTGAGAGGATGTTTTTAAATTAAAGGTGAGGTGGATAATATTTTAAAAGCATATATGGGAAGTATAATTTTTGTGTTATATTAATCCTTTTTTTTAAAATTAAAAGTTATATTTTGGGGGTGTAACCTGGAATATAAAAGTATTCCTTAATTTTTTTAAAGGCTAAGTTTTATATAAGTAGTGGTTTTTGTAGTTTTCTACTAATGATGAAATTGCAGAGTTCTAAGTTTGAGGTGGTAAAATTCGGTGGTAAGAATAGCTTTACGCTATGGAAGCTCAAGATGCAGGATTGACTTGTACAACAAGGATTGCAAAATGAATTGGTTGGAAAGAAAAATAAATTGACATCCATGAAAGATGAGTACTGGGAAGATTTTGATGCAAGAGCCCTCAATACCATTTGTTTCTATCTAAGAGATGAAGTGTTGTTTAACATCGTTGAAGAGGTGAAAACATAAGGTTTGTGGACCAAAATGGAGAGTCTGTATATGAAAAAGAACTCGACGAACATAATCTTCTTGAAGAGGAATTTGTATAGCTTGCTGATGAAATAAGATATAGAAATTAATCATCACTTGAATGTTTTCAATACACTGATATTTCAATTATCTAGTATGGATGTAACATACAAAGATGAGGACAAGGAGGTTATGATACTGTGTTTGTTGCATGAGTCTTTGGATAATTATGTCACAACTATGTGGTTTAGCACAACAAATTCCATTGATTATGAAACTGTTCTGGGAGATTTGTTGTCTAAGGAGATGAGGAAAAGGTTCAGTAAGAAAAATTCAACCACAGAAGCAATGGTGGTCAGAGGTCGATATATAGAAAGAGGGAAAAATCATAGGGGTACATCAAGGTATAAGTCAAAAGGAATGAAGAGTAAGAATAAATGTTGGTCGTGTGTAAAATCTAGGCATCTCAAGAAGGACTGCTCAAAAAGATAGGATGCATCCAAGGAGGAGTCAAAATAAGCAAAGGAAGCTAATGTAGCTTAAACATGTTCAGGTTCTAGTTCAGGTATGCTTCATGAGGTATTGTATACTTTTGATGTTTCACATCATCATCAAAATCAACATTGGTTGTTAGATTCTAGTACATCCAGCCACATGTGTCTTCATAGAAATTGGTTCTCAACTTACCAATCTATTGATGATGGTTTTGTTTTTATGGGAAATTATTTTTATTGTAAAATTGTTGGAGTTGTTAGCGTCTGGATTAAAATGCTTGTTGGCTCTGTAGGAACATTAACAAATGTAAGGTATATTCCCAAACAAAGAGATAAATTGATATGTTTGGGAGTTCTATATTATGTTGGTTACAAGTGTACAACTCAAGGTGGAGTACTGAAGGTGTCCAAAGGAATCTTAGTAGTCAAGATGACAAAGAGGATCGAGAACCTTTATCAACTGGAAGGAATGACATAGGTAAATCAAGCAATGTAAGGTCTCTTCAAACAGAGCCTTATAAAACAAAACAAACAAAAAAAATTGATTTAATAAATGTCATCCTAACATTTTCACAATTTCATAACCAACATATAACCATTCACCTTAAATAAAATTTAGGAACATATCATAATAAATAATATAACATAGCAGAAAAATTAAAATACATACCTCTAACTGATGCTACGGTTGATCTCCAGCCTTGCTTGATGCTCTGCCCAAATTCTCCAACTCTGCCTAATTATTTGCCCAAAACCGTCTAACCACCCATCCAACTAGGAATAGAGCCTCTTTGGCTCCCTAGCTCAAGGATTTCATAAGGATTCCTGGCCCCCAAGCCCAAAACTCCCAGCAAAAAGTGTTCCCTATCTCAGTCCTACAACAAGCTTCTCCAGCTAGCCAGAAACCAGTAATACAGTCTCCCAATCTTCCCCGAAAATGCCCCATTACAGTCTAGTCCTATGAAAATAATGCTCTCTCCTAAAATTCCCCCCTCTCCCGAGTGTTTTCCCCCTTCATAAAAACCTTCCCCATTCACCGCCTCTTCCTTTCATTAAGACTCACCCACCTTATCCCTCCATTCAATGCCAACCACCTTAATGGTTCCATCATTTGATATGTTAAGTTTTCATTTAATAAATTAAAATTTATTAAACTTAAATTCATTACCCAAATATTTAATGAGTTAATTAATTAATTAATTAATATACATTAAACAATTAATAATTCAGGACAATTAATTAATTTAATTAATTAAACTTAATACACTTTGATCAAATATTTAACTATGACAATTAATTATTTAACTAGGGTTGTTACATACACCCACCCTTCAGGAAACTTCAGCCCGAAGTTAAAGTATTTTAAGATACAAGGGAAAGACACAGGGTTCACACATTCATATCCAATAACCAACATTATCAGTAGGTAAGACAAGAAAACTCATACATAATAGTGTACATGTACAAGAAATGCATGTGTAGATAGTACATACAAGCCTCGTGCATGTACTAATAACAATAACTATCACCTCTATAGTAATTTCTATATGCATCCAATCCATTCAACAAGACTTATTCATTGTATAAAAGATAATAAACCAATCAATGTTTGTGAAATACCTTAATTACAATAATCTAGCTCAACAATGGTTATTTAGACAATTGTAGTTTAGTTAATTAATTATGAATATACATATATATACATTTTCTTTTCAGAAGGAAAAACAATAAATTCCACCATAAGAAAAATCTCCATACACTCTCAACTATTTCTATTCATCCTTCCTCCATAACTTACTTCCATATTCCATTCCTATCCTTCCTCTACTGGACTATCTTGGAGCGTCAACTATATTGACCTAACTCCAAATAGAACCCGTAAGCGGAAGTGTCACTATCTTGACCAAGTTTCCCTAGCAGGCAACTAACAGTCATCATCACATGTCTATGGGAGCGTGAGCTAACACCGTCCTCCTATGACTCCAGGTTTCAGAGGATACATGGTGGGAAATGCCTCCACCCCTCCTAACAGAACTATGGTCCACACCCTATAATGGAATATATAGTGGCACCGTGTTGCTCGGAGTTTTTTCATCGTTTATTCAGTTTTGGGCAGTCTCACCACCTGAAATCCTGCACTGGTCCACATATCATAGCAATGTATCCAAACCAATATAATTTCACATACAAAGATTCATACCATATTGTTTCTCAGCCAGTGGTCATGAAATCCATTTTCATCATCATTATCCCTTGGCTATTTCATAGCCCAATAACCTGCAGATTAGTCTATAACACAAACTCATACATATCTTATGCATTATCATCATGTAATTGCATACAACCATAGTTTCATTTTGGTACCTGCGTACCAACAACTTTAACATCAAAGTTTTCAAGTTAGAAATAGATCTCATAATATCCCATAAGTCAATTAACATTACCCATTCATAGAATTATCATTTACATAATAGATTGCATCATATCGAACATCATTCAAATAACATTTAAACCTTCATAGGATTCTCATTCACACAGTATATCGCATCATATCCATCATCATTAATAACATTTAAACATTCATAGAATTTACATTGACATAGTAGATCACATCATATCCATCATCATCAATAACATTTAAACATTCATAAAATTTACATTCTCACAATATATCTCATCATATCCATC
>SNQJ01S0060600.1:75912-92202 GCA_010110895.2 Picea sitchensis | reverse complement strand
TGAGTGGTACTACCAATTTCTACAACCATATTATCCCAAGAGTCTGGAAAAGAACATAACAAAGTAATACACTTATCTTCTTTTGCAATTGTAATATTAACAGAGCCAAGTTGACTTACCAGAGTATTAAAGGAATTTAGATGTTCTGTCACATAATCTCCATCTTCCATCCTAAGATGATACAACTTATTTCAAAGAAACAACTTGTTTACCAGGGACTTTGATTGATACAAATTCCCCAACTTATCCCATAGTTCCTTGGTTGTAGATTCTCCTAAGACATTCAACAACACTGAATCTACCAGGCAGAGTCGAATAGTACTCCTTTCTCTTCTGTCCAACTTCTCCCAATCTTCCTTCAACATACCAGTAGGTGGTGTACTAATAGTTTGTGCACTAGTAGGTTGTCTACCAGTCATCTGTGTGCTAGTAGGTTGCGTACTAGTAGGTTGTGTACCAGGATCCACAATAATCCATTGTTATTTGTCTATAAGAAGGTCCTCCATCTTCAACTTCCATAGATCAAAGTTTTTACCGTTGAAATTCTCTATCTCAATTCTAGAAGAACTCACCATTCCTCTTTATGCACTCAAATCACCACTGCAAAATCTCCCACTAAACCTAGGTTTATCACAGACCCAAGATAAACTTGATCTATCAAGACCGATCCAAACCCTCAATAACAAAGGTGTCCCTCTGAAGCCAAAAATGAGCTCTAATACCACATGTAATTTTTAAACATGTGAAGTAAAGAAATGAATATATATTCTTAAGAAAAATAAAATTTAATCAATGGCCCATACACAGAGTACACAGAGATTTGATACCAGAAACCCTCAACCGGGAAAACCTTTCTTATTGTCATTATGTTGAATTTCACCATTCACCATACAATATATACAATGTTTTTAGGTATTCCGTAGATACCAAAACCCTAATCCCTTGATCCGGGATTAATTTAGTAAACTGCTAAAAATGTCAAAATCCACTAAAAATAGCAAAAAACTACCCAAAAAAACATTTTCAGAATTGCTAAAAATATCAAAATCCACTAAAAATAGCAAAAAAACGCCCAAAAAAACATTTTTCGGGCATTTCCCCAAACACTGCGCATAACTAGGGGGTGCATACCTGCCCCCCCCAGGTATCCCCCTAGAAAATATCCTGGTGCACACGACACAAAAGCCACTATTAGAGGGATTGTCAGACGCAGTTGTCAAATATGGTGCGCCCACACACACACATGCAAAGAATATAACACATACCCAACAATAATATGTCCAAAAAATAATCTCATAAGTAAAAAAGTGGGCCATAAAGCCTCAAACAGAGTCGTTATACATCGTTGGGCTCAAGCCCTCACTACATAAGATATTACAAAAATATTTCCCTCAACACATATGTGGTCTAGTGCTAGCTATGGCTTATTCCTGTTGGCCCTAATATAATGAACTACGACGTTCACAAGACGTCAGAACAATTGAACCCAATTCCTAGGTACCCCTACAACATACGAATGCATGTCCAGGGGTAGGTCCTTAATCTCTTCCATCGACACTGGACGAGTGAGAGATGTAAGGTTCCTCTCCACTCATCACAATACTCTCTCAGCCTCTCCAACTGGTGGTCATCCCACGACTATTGTTCCTCCTGTTGTTGTTGGTTCGTGATCCTATCGAAGATGACACCTAGTCCTGGCAAAGTTAGCTTACTAAGTTACTAAGTTACTAAGTTACTAAGTTACTAGTCCCACGTATGTATATAACAGATTACTAAGTTATTAATTTGACGTTACCATAAAAGTATAATATTTAAAAACTAAAAATGACATAACTTTAAAATATAAAATGAAATGTGTACCTATCTCTATGTGCTCCTCGCTAGGGGGCATAGGAATATCAGGATCCCTCAGGAAACTGATCCCTACGTAGGGGTATTCTTCGATCGGAGGAATTTGATAGGCCCACCAGTGAAATAATTTGTCATCGAAGGCCTCCTGCACTCTCCCTACACCCTGTTGAAGCAACAAAGTTTCCCACCTACATAGTTCTGGAAATGAGGCAATATGGACTTGTACTGTCTCTCACAGTCTAAGGCTTGGCACGCTCTCAAAAAATAAAGCACACAACATGGTCCCAAAGTCGAAGTTATTGTTTGTTCTTATTTGGAAGTCGATCAATTGTTTCTTCATACATGTGAGAAACGTGGTGCTCCATTCAAATATGGTGTCATGTAGACACTAAGCTGCACAATGCATCTGTGAATGCAAATCATGATGAAGTGTCATGGATCCTATGATCCTCCCAATCATGTAAAGTAATATCCGCAGGTTGAGGCTTGTGATATTATGAATTGGCACCTGAAATACTACTTTATTAGCTCCATCCTTATAGTACATGCTAATATAATCCTCTATGTTGTGTGGTCCTAGAGGAAAATTCCACAAGTTAACTGATTCCCCTCTCCTGGAGAGGACGGTCAAAAAGTATATGTCCTCAGTAGTTAGAGTGGATGATTGTCCCTCTAGAATGAAGGCCTCAAAATTCAGGTTCCAATACTCTATAAAATGATTTAGTAACCTGGGTTGTCCCCTCATGAATGGACAATGAAAGAACTTCCACATACCACAGTACTTGAGCATGGAAATGGCCCCTGGATCCTCCTTGACCAAGATTTCTAACTCCTCAAGTTCTCTCTCTCGCTAGTGAACATACATCTTATTGCAAAAAAATGTTTTGAGGTTAGTCCCTTGTTTCATTTTTTTGAAAGCTTAAAGAGATGTATGTAGTTTGTCTTTAAGATAGTCGCATATATGCGCGTGCTAAGTTTTAATTTTCCCTCTTATATATGCAGGCTGAGCATGGACATCCTACGTACATGCAAACCCAACACCTTTTACTAGGGCGTGCACCCTCTAAACAATTAACTAAACAATAAACGATGAATTGAAATTATGAGAGAAGTCATTTATACTTGGTTCATGTTTGAAGATCTTTCGTCCATCGTAGCTCCTTGAATCCACGTTTTAAAGAATAAGTTTTTTTGGATTTTTGGTTATTTTCCAATTTTCAATGGTTAAAATGAGTTGTCTACCCGTATTTGTAGAATTGTTTCGGCAGTTTGGTCCTCTTTTTCCCTTTTATTGGCTTGGTGGTTGCTTGAGTTTCTTTTCGAGGGGATCTTTAGGTCATTATTATGAACTTTTTCTTTTGGTTTGGTATTTTTATAAGATGGGTTACACTCACATCATCATGTGGTAATGTTTGTTTTTCGACATTTTCATATAGGTTAGGTTCTCATAACCTTACATCTTGCATTTTGTTGAATTTTTCCTCTTTGCCATAGGATCAATCCCACTGAAGTGCAACACACAGCCGTCTATGCTGCTTAAGAAGTGTCGTAATTAGGTGGTAGAGCCTTCCTCTAAATGGAAACCCTAGGTAGATACTTTGTTGCATTTTGGCATCCATGTTGTGAGTTTTCCATAGGATTGAGAGTCCTTTTAGACCCGCCATGACTATGTGTTGAAGCCTCATTCTTCTTCATCTTTTTTTGGCCTTTTCCCAAGGGAGTGCCTAAGAGCATGTTTTTATTCTTTAAATATCGCTTAAATTTTGAAAGAAACATCTAACGAGAACTTGTTTATTCTTTTTCGATCTCATTTGGATTACTTAAGAAAATAATCCCCCTCGAGTCTTCTTTAATCCCTTTTCAGACTCTCTAAAATTGAAAATATTGTCGAGGGATCTTGTTTCCCTTCACGCTTGTGAAACTAAAACTTGAAGGCACATCTGTCTGATGGTAGTTTACCCCTTTTTCAGTCTAGATGGTTAATTTATGAATAAAGGTATGCCCTAAGAGCTTCAATTCACTAGAAGAGTATTCTTATGCGTAATTTTAACCCTTTTTTGGGCCTAGGGGACTAAATTTTCAAAAAAGGGTCATTCTCCCTGGTTTTGGTTTATCTCCTTTTAGGGCCTTGGATATTATTTATTAAAAAGAAAACCCCTCGGAGTCCATAGTTAAGATCTTTTCAAACTCCTTAAATATGAAAAGATTGTCGAGTGACCTTGTTCCTTTCACACTCATTAATTGGTCCAGAAGGAATATCTATTTGGCATAAGTTTAACCCTTTTTCTGACCAATAGATTATCTAGGAAAAAGGTACACCGCGAGAGAAATTTCTCGCCGGGAGAGTTCTCCTAAGTTATGTTTTATACTTTTCCAGGCTCAATGGACTAAATTTAGAAAAAGGTTTTGAGTCCATAGCTAAGCTCTTTTCAGACTCCTTAAAATTGAAAATATATCCGAGTGATCTTGTATCTATCACACACATTAAAATGATTTTGAAGAGACGTCCTTTTGATATAATTTTACCACTTTTTCAAACCGACTAGACTAATTATGAAAAAGGAACACTCTGGAGTCTTTTAGTGTTTTTCAGACTCTCTAAACATGAAAAACCATTGATCTTACCTTCTCTTGGATCGTAAAACTTCACATGGAAGGAGTCTTGCTGTGTCATGTTGTAATCACATCACATGTCACATCCTTGCATATTTGGCCTAATGTTGGATTTGTGTTGCTATTACTGAAGCTTTAAATAATTCCTTAGATGAAAACATTGTAGCACTTTTTTACCTTGTGATCTGACACCTTGACCCATGGAGGAATTTTCCCGAGTGTCCTTATCCTACACATGTTTCCTTGCACTGAATCAACATTAGTATTTTCCATGTTCTTGGAACTAGTTTTCTTTCCCACGACACTCATTCGTCCTTTGTAACGTAGCATCATTTTATTCTTTTTCAAGCTCGTTAAAAATTTGAAAAAGACAAAAAATCAAATATTCCAAAAAGAGGGGATGGGATATACATTTTGTTTTATCGACGACAAGATAGTCGCACTTGGACAAAGTGCGTCCTTTTGTTTGTTTTGCAAGCATTGGGATATATTATAACCTTAGTAAGTTGTTCTCATTACAAACAGTTGTGTCCTCCTCTATTTGGTTACTCTTCCAAACATATGGAGAGTTTGCAGTGCCTCATGTATCACAGAATTATGTCAATAATATGCTTCCTGAGTCTCATCAGTTTTTTTATCTTTTGTCCAAGGGAAGTTTTATCCAAGTTGAGTCGGCCATTCTGCATTTAATCTCTTGACTTTCATGAGTCAACTATCTCGAGAGTCTAGTCAAGTTCGGATTCATAATCCATGAAGTTATGCGCCTGATGATTGAGGTACTCCATTATTTCCCTGTCGACATGTCGAAGACCTCAGCGTAGTGAGTCTCACACTCCTATTATACTCCTACCTAAGTTTTGAAGATATTGAAGTTGTTGCTCGAGCTATGAAGTTAACGTCTCTTGCCACAAGAATTGATAGTTCTTGAGGATGCATATCACATTTTAATTGTATGTCTTCATATGATTTTGAGATATAGATCCATTATGTATTGTTCACGGCTATACTTTATATAGACATTCATATTTTTCTTGTAGTCATGATTATTTTATATGGCATGGATATGCAATGTACTTGATTGGAAGACATGCTTAGTTTATCTCAATCGTGGCTATGCCCACCTCAAATACATTATCATTATTTTGCATATTAAACGCTCAAGAACACTCGTCTTTGGCTCACTCAACTCCATGCCTTCCCACTATGTAAATATATTGTAATGTGTTTCAGCCATCAGTTTCTATTCTAACCTCACACATTAGGGGGCATATGTTATATTCCAAAATTCCACATCTATGCATCCAAGACATTGGCTCATCCATTTGCATACTTTTCCAAACACACTGTTGAGGTTTCCTTCTAATTTTATCTTTTTTGGATAATGTACGCACCCTGTTGCACATACGTGTGTTTCATTCTAGTTATCCCACACACATACAATTGTTGCATCATAGTTAGCCCATGTTTACCTCCAAAAGTTACAAAAAATATAAAATTGCACATATTTCAGCGAAGTTTAAGGGCTATGGAAGGTTTCCTAACCATTTTACCCCTTATGTCCCATCCCCAAATCGAATAACCATATTTTTCTCATATAAAAAGAGGTCTTGAGGAGTCATTTAGATACATGAACAAGAGAATAAGAAAACTCTTCCAAAATCCTTTCCCTCTCATTTCCCAAGTTTTTCCATCTTGCTCTGATCTTTAGCCTTAGCTTTCCCCTCCATCCATTCTCCCTATGAAACCCTTCCTCCTTCCCTTGATGGTATGTTGGTTGTGATAATTCTATGTGGGATTGATGCACTTGGATCCAAGATGGAGTAGCCCGGACTTGGCTCGTAGAGTAGTGTTCACAAGAAAAGGTTGTAACCTTTCATCTTGAATTTGAATAATAGAGATTATCTTTGTCCCAAAACCCTATGTGTACATGTTCTTGTTAATTTGAGAATTTATATATATATATATATATATTTAGGATTTTAAGTGATTGCTAGAGATTGTATATGTTGTTTCATTGTATTCTTAATCCCTTTCAGGTCATCTTTGGGAGGAGATGTGTGATCTAGGAGGAAACAACAAGTGGACGAGGTCTACATCAACCATAAGGATTCAAGCTTCACTCATTAAAAATTTATTCTCTTTCTCTAATCACTTACTCTATATTTTTTATATAGGTGGATATTGGGAGCCACCCACCTGTTCCAAATTCCAACTGGCTCATCTTGACAGTTTTTCAGTTCAACATGTTTCTCTATAATGGGGAAATTTCTTTGTAATTGTGGGTTCTACACTTACAGGGTTGTCCTGAAGCCCTACACAACATCCAGGTGGATATTGGTGACCGCCCACCTATTCCAACTGGCTTATTTTGGAATTTTTCATGTCGGTACATATTTGTGTACTTCCAGGGCTGGTTTTGGGGCTCCAAACAGTGTTTTCTTGGCTTTACATAGTCCATATGTAGACATAGTCAAAGTTTGATGGAATAATGCATAGTTCTCGAAAACACCTTTTCAATGGGTTATCATGCACCTAAAACATAAATCATATGAAAAATTTATGGCCCTGGGAAGTTAATGTACTAACTTACCCCAACGGGGCCCACATGACTTTTGGTACTTCATCTCCTAGGGTTAGATTTTTGGATGTCTAGGGTTTTGGCATTCTTTTTTATCATAAAAAGGACTTAAGAGCCTTATTGTAATCATCTTCTTGCAAATGAGCGTAGCCGTCACATCTCTTCTGAGTGATAAAAATGCCACCATTCTAATTATTATTGCACTCTGTATTTTTACAACCTTTGTACATTTCTTTCATTAATATAAATCATGTATTGTTGTACCTCTTTGTTTCTAGCAATTTTTATGAGAATTTCATTGTAATATCTTTTCTTTCATTTCATTCTAAAAAATAATAGGGATCTATAGTATCAGAGAATGTTTCTCTTGATCATTTTTTAGTGCATGTCCCCGATGAGGTCTGAGTATAGAAAGTTGGGTCTCAATATTGTCTCTCTTCAGGACAATCGCTCTCACACGCCCAAGAAACCCTCTATGGTGGCATAAAATAAAAATGGTGGGGAAAAAGATTCTATTAGCTTGTTTCTTAGCAAGCTCTCGCACGACAGAGGAACAAAATGATGGAGAATGTTTTCCACATCCTTCAATGCTTGTCGATAGAAACATGCACATCTTCATCAAGAGGCCACTTTGGAGGAACCTCTCCCTTCATGGTACAATTTAATTTTGATATTTTTGTATTTCAAGGTCAGATAGATGCAGATTCATTAGAAAAATGGTTGAATATGCTAGAAGGTTATTTCTTTGTTCACAATTTTTTCGATAGGGAAAAGATCACCTTTTCACTCCTCAAGGCTCTCCCCCATGCAAAACATTGGTGGGAAACTTACTGGGAAAAAAGTTCCAAAGAGGAATATGGAATATATGGGGTTGAGCCCACTTGGGATTTTTTTGTGGATAAGGTCAAGGAACAATACTACCCTATTGATAACTATGAATACCAGTACATGATATGGACCATACTACGACAAGAGAAGATCCAAACAGTGTCGGAGTTCATAAATAATTTCCATACCTTGTGCACCAAGTTGGGCATCAAATAATATGAGTGGCATATCGTTTTGAAATATCGTGGGGCTATGCATAGGTACATCCAAACCAAATGGATTTCCTAAACATCTCATTGGGAGTTTCCTATCGATATGTTGTAAAACTCTGGCAGAAATTTAGGCACCAGAACAAATGGGAGTTCGGGTTTGCAAATCCACAACAACCAAATCATGGTAAAAATGGACCTAACCAACAACCTCCCAACAACCTATCCAAGACACAGGAAAATAAGGGTAAAGGAAATATGAATACTAAAACTGTGAAGTGGTGCTAATTCAATTAAATCCCCTGGCACAACACTGATGATCTTCGCTCGAAGCAATCATTGGTGGTCGAGGTCAAAGACCAAGAGACGAACCCTAATTTGGAATTTGATCCAGAAAATATTGAAAACAGAAAGATCATCGATGCAAACCCTATTGTTACTATTGAAACCACAACAATTCAACTAGAAGAACCAATGGATCCTGAAGAGTGGGAGCACCTCTTTCATTCATATTTTTGGGTGAAGGGTACCCCATTGCATTTAATTGTTGACAGAGATAGCGAAAATACCCTCATCTCAATTGAGGTCATCAAATATTTGGGGTTGTAGACAACACCACACTCGCATCCATACAACATCTGGTGGCTTCACCAGGGATCTAATCTTTGTGTCATCCAGTAGTGTTGCATGTCCTATGACATCCATCCCTTCAAGGATGAGGTAGTGTGTGATGTTTCCCCTCTTGATGTTTGTGATGTTGTTTTGGGCCAACCATGTATGCGGAAATGTCATGTTGTTTATGAGTCTCGACCCCGTAATGTCATTATTACTATGGGGGGTCAGATATACCGAATACCAAAGGTAGTTTCGACTATTGTTCCACCAAAACAACATCGCAAGGTAATATCTCATACTGCAAAATTCATCCTCTTCACAGTCTGTTCAAAGGATGCATCGAAGACCACTAAAACCACTGCAGCCACAACACCTTCTATCCAGGAGAAGCAGATTGAAGAAGAGAAAGCAGATATTGTTTCTTCACCTAGAGTGGTGATTACACAATGCCTTGTCAATCCCAAAGACAAAAGGTTGGTGGAACAAATTCAACCCCACCAACAACAGGTTCATGAAATCCTTCCACAAACCAAGAAGTGTGAATTATCCAATAAGGCACACAACTCACTAAGATTCAGATGCAGAAAATGATTTGCCCTCTTCCCCAGACACTTAACAAAATGGACACCATTGCTTCCTAAGGGAGGAGGATTGATCCAGGTGGATATTGGTAGCCACCCACCTATTCCAAATTCCAACTGGCTCATCTTGACCGTTTTCAGTTCAACATGTTTCACTGTAATGGGGAAATTTCTTTGTAATTGTGGGTTCTACACTTATGGGGATGTCTTGAATCCCTACATAACATCCAGGTGGATATTGGTGGCCTCCCACCTATTCCAACTGGCTTATTTTGGAAATTTTCATGTCATTACATATTTATGTACTTCCAGGGCCGTTTTAGGGCTCTAAACAATTTTTTCTTGGCATTTCTCCATCAAACTATAGATATAGTCAGATTTTGACAACATAATGCATAGTTCTCGAAAAGACCTTTCGAATGGGCTATCATGTGCCTAAAATGAATATTGTATGAAAAAGTTATGACCCAAGGAAGTTATTGTACTAACTTACCCCAACGGGGCCCACATGAGTTTTGGCACTTCATCTCCTAGGGTTAGGTTTTTGGATGTATAAAGTTTGGGCATTATTCTTTATCATAAAAATGCCTTCAAAGACTCATTGTAATCTTCTTCTTGCGAACACGCATAGTCGGCACATCTCTTCTCAGAGATAAAGATGCCACCATTCTACTGAATCTTTCACTTTGTATTTTTATAGTCTTTGTACATTTATTTCATTAATAGAAATCATGTGTTGTTGTGCCTCTCTGTTTCTAGAAATTTTTATGAGTATTTTTTAGTTCTAATTGATGATGTCAATCAGAGTTTATTTAATGTCAACCCAGGAAGGTAAACTTAGAAGCATTACTTAAAATATACAGATCTAGAAAGATTCCTAATATGTCTGGGATCTTAAAGTTCCCTTACAAGAACATATTCATCAAGATCTCTTTCAATAACTAATCAAACCTAGATCTAACAATTGTCAATATCCTAAGGTTCTCTTACAAGAACACCTAAATTTTAGGATCTCCTACAATATTAGAACATTTAACAGAAATTTAAAAGCTGAAATGAAACGAACCTGAATCTAATAATTGTCTGAGATCTTATGGTTCCCTTACAAAAACACTTTCAAATAAGATCCTTCCAGTATTAGAATATTTAACAAAACTTTAAAAGTTGAAATCAAACAAAAATATAAATTAAGTTATACCTCAAATAAGCAAATCAGCATGCAAGTGAGGCCGTGGGGGCCCTCCATAACTCCACAAGCACACTACTTCAAAGGAGACTCAGATGTAGAAGAAAAATCAAAGTATGAATCTTTATTTCAAAATCTCCATTACAAACCAACTCTAAGGTTACAACTCTTTCTAATTCTAGGATTGCCAGCTTACAAATGAAGGAGGTAACACTCCTATCTATACAAGATCTATGATAACAAACTCATAAATGTGATCCACTAATCTCTCTTTAGTTCCATACATCCTTCAACCATCTAGACACATAACCCTATCCTCCATGATATTCTCCATGAGGTCCATGATCTCCTCCATGATATCCTCCATGATATTCTCAATAATCTCCTCCATGATCTCCTCAAATTCGAATTTGAACATAGAGTGCCACATAAAGGTGCCTAGGAATCTTCTTTTGTACCTACACATGTTAACAAACTCATTCTTATTGTTAGGTATAAGTATAAGCATGTTATTTTCTAAAGTTTAACCACAAATCCACTTAAAAATGTTAAGAATTGATAAACTTTGGAAAAGCATAGTTATAACCCAAATGAGGTAAATGTAATGATGTGGAGGTGGAATGAAGGTGATATGAAGGTGAAATGGAAATAATTGTGAAGGTTTTAGTGAATTAATGGAGTGAGAATAGGGACTATTTTGAAACCCTACAAGTATTTCATTGTAACATCTCTGCTTTCATTTCCTTCCGAAAATAATATGGATCAATTGTTTTGGGGAAGATTAGAGACAAGTCAGTATTTTAAGAGAGTTATTTCTCTGCCTATTCCTCAGACCCAATTTAGGGGGGATTTCGCCACAACAGTACGTAAGAGAATATGAAAAAAGATTTAAATATCTCCTAAGTAAAATACCATCGATGAACGATTAGAACCTGCTAGTCTAGTGGTATGTAGTTGGGATACTTCTAAGAATCAGGTCTCCATTACACTTATATGAAATAACCAAATGCAAAGAAGTGTTATAGAAGGAAAATTGAGTTGATTCATATGATGATAGCTCATCAAATTCCTCGAAGACGGAAAGACTTGATGAAAAGATAGAACATTTGCAACAGACTATCAAAAATCTATCCATATGACGCAATGAAATTTGGTGCACCCCATGCACCATGGATGGACACACAAATGATAATTTTTCCCTAAATGAGCACACACAAACAACATATTTCCACCGAGTACAAGCCCAAAAATAATGTAACATATGTCAATGCCTAACTGATCATAATATACAATATTGTCCACATAATCTAAAAAAGGAAAAGTGGTGCCACGTATGTCAAGATTCCAATCACTGAACTTCAGAATTCCATCTAAATGATAGAAATCATAATAATATACAAACATTATACGACACAGAAACAACCAACCAAGAAAACAACTATGGTTGAAGATATGATTATTTCGGTGGTCGTGGTCCAGGTCGAGGAGGACGATGTGGATTTGGTCGTCGAGGTAGAGGTCGTGGACGACCATATTGTGCTAACTTTTGGAAAAATTATCATGAAAATGAAGACTATCCTATAAAATATAAAGTTGATATGAAGTTTTGCAACATATGCAGCATTGGAGATCACTCTCTAGAAGACTTCCTGATAGTACTCGAAAAAATTATACCTAGAAAAATGGTGAATCTACTACACCTAGTATCGAAAGAAGATATAATGAACTCCAATAATTGGCGTATTGTTACAAGTTCAGGAATAGAATGAGACATCCATACTCCACCACAAAACTACCAAAAAAAAAGGATAATAACTTTCCAAACCCAAATAAAGAAGAGAAAATAATGACAGACGCTCTTAAATTCTTCACAAATGCCACAAAAGATAATAAAAAATCCAAGAAGTCGAGATGAAGACACCATCCAGGAATTTTTGCAACTACTAAAATAAAATCAGTCGATAAGTAGGCTATTAGATCTACTCAATATACTGTGAGAATAAAAAGATGTTCAGAAACCAACCAAGGATGCAAATCACCTCTCTTATAATAGAAAATATTATGATCCACGAGTCGACTTGGAAAACGAAGAAATGATGGTCAATTAGGTGGTAGTCGATTTTGGTTCGCAAGTTAATATTTTACCACAAGAACCATGGGTATGAATGGGCCAACCTAACCTAGCACCCACATTGAATTATCTTCAGTTAGTTGATCATATATTTAATAGAACCAATCAGAATACTGAGAAATGTCGATAAGAAAATCATGGGAATACCGACTTTGGTCTACTTTGAGGTGATGGACCTTGTCGAAGGAACTCCAGTTTATGAAAATATTTTTGGTCATCCATGGGGACAACAAATGAAAGAAACTATCTCTCGGGAAAGAGATAGAATCAAATTGAAAGGAAGTGGGAGAAAAATAATTATTCCCCTGTATCCAAAGCAAGGAAAACCATGGATGGAGTCATGGTATGAATATAAAGAAGCCAGATGCTTATATCAGATAAATAATGAACAAAAATATTATATAGAAACAACTGTAGAAGGATAAATTTTGAGAGAATCTCCCATGTTGGTCAGACATAATTTGGACTCCAACTTATACAATTGGAAAATAGAGAATTATGAATCACATGCGAAAGACTGATGGTCTATCGAATTTATTCCAAAGAAATGTCTTAAGACGTGTTATTCAATCTAGGTTGTACCAAAAGTATATGAAAACATAACCCAAAAGAATCCCACTCTCATTATGACTAACAATCAGATAAGAAAACCCTTATGATACAGTAAACGACATACCCCTTTGACCCATGTGGAAGAGGTAGAAAAATCCATAGGAGAGCAAGGAAGAACACAGAGTCTTGTGGAAAATTTCACAGGCCAGGATGCAAGATGGTGGGAAACACATCCCCCTAATTATAAACATGAATGACTGTGTCAACATACTTCATTGAAAGATTTGGCGATAAGAAACTATCCAAAGATTCAGATATTCCTACATTCAAAATCGACTATGATCCAGCAGAACATATCCAACGTTGCGAAAGAAAATGGTGAATAATTGGATACAAGGATGAAAAGGTATGGATCCATATGTTCCCAAGTAAATTAGATGAGATCCCAAGAAAATGATACTTTTATTGCACAATATATACTTTCTCAAAGCCTGATGAAAACTAGGCTTATATTGATGTAACACAGAGGTAACCCTATCATTGTCACCCCAATAGGGTGCCTCTTTATCTTTAGGATGAGGAAAGACTCACTCCAAGGGAGACTTCCTAGACTTACCAGTTGATAAAGGGAAAAAAGATCTGATGAACCCCCTCTCTCTAGGTCACTCAACAAGATGTTACTTTGTGGTGAATTTGAAAGGAAAAGGGAACTAGGTCACTCAACAAAAGATGTTACTTTGGTGAATTTGAAAGGAAAAGGGAAAATGAAAATGGGTTTGTAATGTCCCTTTACCATTGAAACATCAAACGTTAGTAGCAACAATTATCACCAATGACTTCTTTAAAATATTTCTTGTTTCATGAACAAGTTACTATACAATGAAAGTAAGATCATAGTAGCAACAATGTATCTTGAAAGGTGCAAGTTATGAAGACAAGGAAGAGATACAATAGTCTTGAAAACTTGATAATGGTTTGTCACATACACATTTCAAGATAAATACAAGTCATTGATTGACTTAAATGGTTTTCGAAAAGACATTAATTAATTATGATGACAACAATAAAACCACTTCAAAAAAATTACTATAATAGAGAAATAAGACACTACTTCAATATCCAATGATTATGGTTTTATTACTACAAATTCCCAATGGTTTTATGGATTATTTTAGGGATGTTAAGGGCTACAACAATGGTTGTAATAACAGCTATGCTAGTGGTAACACCTTCAGAATTTGAATTCTAAAAGGGTAATTAAATATACACTTTAACACTTATTGATAGTACCTTGACTTATACAAATTATTGGATGAATTAGATGGTTAGTATTATAATATAAGCTACAAAATGATAGATATAGAAGTGATTATGACAATAGAAAATTAGTTGTTACTATTTCTAGACTAGGTTAGCAAACTAGTAGAGTATAAAGTGAAAGATTTTGACTATGAAGTGGAGTTTGAGTTGATTCTTGTCAAGAGGTAAGAGAGGATGACTAGTGCCTTCAAGAGTAACAGATTCAAGGTGGAAGACTTCTTCTAAGGCTGCAAATCAGTGATGATGATGCACAAAATTCTAAGAGGGAAAAGGCCTAGGAGAAGTAGTAACTCAAGGCCTCCTCGGTTTTGACCTCAAGAGACAAGACGCTAGGGTGTAGGAAATTCTAGGCCCTAGCACCTTTCTCTCCTTAGCCTTATTATGGAGTAGAAACTTATGAAAAAATAACTAATTCAAAACCCTTAGAGTGCTACCAATTTAGGGCTCTAGGGTTTCAGTAGTTACTAGAACAATTAATGAAAAGATTGGCAAATAAAAAGTAAGAAAGTAGCAACTTAGGTTTCTTACTTCAAGCATTAAATAAACCATGCAATTTCATAATACTGTATGAAAAAATAAAACCATACAATAAACCATTCAATAGATGAAAAAATGCATATTTCACTTACTTTCACTAAGAATAATCATCATAATACCATGCACAATCACCATAAAACTTCCAAAATTGATCCAAGTTGCAAAATTCATCCTTAAACAAGAGTAACACGTCACAATTTCAGTTGATAACCGTAATAAGGCACAAATTTCAGACCTCTTGTCTCCAAGTACAATTTCTGATGTAAAAATGAGATTAATTAATGTTTATTTATAAAAAACATTGACCTTTGATTAATTTTTAGGTCAAAAACAAGGTCGACCTACCCAATTTACAAAAAAAATCGGTCTTTACGTAAATAAAATTAATTTGCATCTAGAAACACCTCCAAGGGTGAGGTCATGCCCCTATAGGGTGACTTTGAGCCCCATAAGTGAAATGTTAGGTTGGAAAAGTGGGGTGCTTGGCCTCCAGAAGCCCCAAATGATTCCCACACGTGCCACCAGGCTCACAAATGCCTCCAAAAATGAAACCCTAGCACTAGGTGGCATCTAGGACTATGAGGGTGACATCCAAGGCCCTCAAGGGCTAACGTCCATGTGGGAAGAGCAAGGTCCCATGGGTCTAGGTATACTAGGGTGCCTCCAAAGGAAACATCCTTCTTTCTCTCGGTGCAAGTCTTCAATTTCTTCTTACCCATGGCTCAGGTTTCAACATCCATATGTGGGATTTAAGGCCCCATGAAGTTCCGAGATAATCATTCCCTCATGTGTGAATGTCCACCAAGAAAGGTCCTACTACAACAAAAAGTATTCCCTCTAGGTTTTCATAATTCAAATTGATCCAGGTGGATATCAGGGGCCACCCACCATTTCCAAATGGCTTAAAACAGTTTTCTGTCCATTTTGGCNCCAAATAGCTCAAAACAGTTTTCTGTCCATTTTGGCAATTTACTATTTTTAGCAGGTTTTCACTTCCGGGGCCATTTTGAGGGCCTAAATGAAGTTTTTTCGAGATATAGGTTCTCAATGATAGCCAAAGGCATATTTAGCCCCCAAAATGAATCTCCTCGACGATACCTTTCCAACGAGCTATCACATGCCTAAAACGGAGATCGTATGCAAAAATTACGACCCCAGGAAGTTGATGCACCAACTTACCCAAACGGGGCCCACATGACTTTTGGCGCTTCATCTCCTAGGGTTAGGTTTTTGGATGTCTAGGACTTTTGGCATTCCCAATTATTGTAAAAAGGCCTCCAGAGCCTCAT
>SNQJ01S0060600.1:56826-75862 GCA_010110895.2 Picea sitchensis | reverse complement strand
GTACATTTCTTTGATTAATAGAAATTGTGTATTACTGTATATCTGTGTTTATGGTTGCATCTCTGATACATTTATGTTATATTATTGAATATCTGCAATATCTCTGTGCATTTCTTTATTATATCTCTGCTCTCATTTCGTGCCGAAAATAATATGGATCACACATGGATAATAGAATGTAAATCACATCTAATAATTAAATTACCCAAACACGTGCATCAAACCCACCTTAACCCAGAAAAATGCTCAAAGATGTTAGGCAATTTGACAAGTTAGGTTTGGATAATATCTCAAGGTGTCCTATTGGGCTAACCTCTCTTAACTTTTGGATGTTTCCCAAGTAGGGTCTAATACAGGTCATGTAAGTGTATGATATGGAATGGGGTGCACGTAATAATAGGGAAATATAGAGTCTTACTTGTGGGTTCCATTGTAGAGGGTGAGTTGCAAATTATCATAAATGAAATTTTTTCCTAGCCCATCCATTTCCTTTTAATCATATTTTTTTTTCCCACTCTAAGGGAGAACTGAGTTGGTTGAGGAAATCTTGGAAGAAATCCCATTTTCTTCTAAAGACAACTATGGATGGATTGAGTTGGTTTGGCCCAAATATAACTCTTGGGTTGCATCTAAGGGAGATATCACAAATTTTGGAGCCATATCCTCAACTAATTCCAAAAATACCCAAGGTGGTTGGGCCTCTCAAAGCCTATAAATGGAGGCATTCTCATGGTGAACAAGGGAGGAAAAAATCAGCAAAGAATTTTTATTTTGATTGTGGATCTTTCGAGCAAGGGTTGGACGAGGAGGACTTGGAGAGGATACTGCAACATCATCTGAAGATTGTAAGTTTTATTTTGAAGTTATCATTAATATAATTGACCTATTTAATTATAATATGTTTTTACATGTGCTCGTCTATGCTTGTCTTAATCTTCATAGATCGATTGATTTTATCTAATCCATCAGAGTAGGAGATTGTCATGTGTTTCTTGTTGTCCATTGCAGGAACTATTTGGAACTTGTGGATTGGAGAAGCTGGGAAAAATGTCATAAGTGAGGTACATAATACTTCCCCTCCTTCTCTATTTTTTGATGGATAAAATGAATCTATAGGAATGGTAGTGTCCAAACGTAGTTTTTTGTCTTGGTAGAGGTGTATGTACTCCAAGGGAAAGTTCACATGTCTGCAGGTGTATATTTTTGTAACAGAAATTGGAGACTCCACTGGGGAAGGACATTGACTGGTATTTCCTTAGATCATCTGATATTTTTCTCACCTTTAGATATTATTTGTTGTTTGTTTCTAATCTACTCCCCTTTCTCTCTTCTTCATTGAAGATTTCACAAAGTCTTTAAAACATTTTATGAGTTTTTAGCATTTTTTTATGAGTTTTTGGGAAGGGAAGAAATCCTCTATTCTGTAAACCAGAGCATTGATCTAGGACCAACGCTCCCCTGTAGTGTATACCATATCTCTATAGCACTCTTTCCCTTTGGAAATATGAGTGTTTATCTCCTTTTCTAGGTTTTTCTGCCCCTTTCTACTCACATTTTTTACTCTTATCCTAAGGGGATTTTTTCTCAGATACCTTTGAATACTCTTGACTTTGTTTTGTTAATAGTTGGGAATTTATCACTCATTTATGTTTATCCTTTCAGTCTGCAAATTTTCTCTTAGTTATGGTTCCCTTGGGTTAACATGATCCCTTGGTTCTTTTTTCCTTTTGAGTTTATCTGATCTTCGTCTCGTAAATATTTCATATTGATTGAATATTTAGGATTGTTCATAAACTAAGGTTTTCAAAGATTTCTTGGTATTGAGCCTTCTTGTCTTCATTTGAAACATATCGCTTTTATGGATGATTAGGATTCTTATGACAACCTATCTTGATTTATGTTTCTTGTTGCTTTTCATTTGATGATTTTCGTGAGTGTTTATCTTCTTTATCTTTTGCATCTTTGAGTTCTCAATTGAACGAGTTATCATACTTGTTTCTTTTAGTTATCATTATCCTTTGAGTGCATTATTTGTTTGAAATATTTTTTCTTAGTGCCTTTTGTATATGCATCCTACTCTTTCATTTTGATTGAAAGTAATGAAGCATTAAAGGATTTGCATTTTCTTTCTTTTAAAATCAAATAAAGAAGATAATTGTGTTCTTTCTTTTGGGTAGTGTAGTAGATTGCATTTAGAAAATTGCGTTTTAGAATTGGGTGTTTTTGTTGAAGAAAGTTGAACCTCTTCTCCATACTGTATGTAGGATTCATTGAAGAAAAATATTTGCATCTCATTATTTTGCATTCTTTTGGAGTTGAGTCTAAAACATCATAAGTTTCACCTTCACACCATTGAGTAAACAACAACCTTAAAATGAAGCGCTTATAAAATTGATCACACACTTTTATATTATCTGGTAGCGAACCTACATTAGATTAAAGTGTAAGGCTTTCGAATAGGTTGTGAGAATAACTTTCCAAAGCCATCAGACAAACATAGAATCTTGTGCTAGAGAGTGGTAAATGCAATTGCTTGTATAAGCATAGTCGGGACACCCCTTTCACACAGGGGTTAAACACGAGGTGACATGTGGGAGATCAATGGAGATTTCCCCTCTAAAGATTACCCCATGTAGAAGAAAGATCGTATATTGGGGGTTCTTCCTGAGAAATGACTGGTTTCATTTGGTCTCGAAGCTTCATGAGTCTTGAATCCATTCAGGGTTCTTAGTAGTATTCTGGTACACTTGTCTTTAGTTCTCTTGAAGAATTTTGGACTTGGTATCCTTCCCATACATTCCTTCTCGACTATCGAATGTACCCTCTTGGATGCCGACTATGAGTTGGTAACCTTGGTGTCCTATATCTGTAGGGTTGATACACAAGGTGATGATCAATGGGATTCTTTGTCTTACCTGGGTCAGATGTTGTTAAAACTCACTTGGTCTCCTTGGAGGGTACACCCATAGGTAAAACCATGTGGGAACTTGCATCAAGGAATAAGTCTATTAAGAAGGTCGCCA
Organism: Picea sitchensis; assembly: GCA_010110895.2. NCBI lineage: Eukaryota > Viridiplantae > Streptophyta > Pinopsida > Pinales > Pinaceae > Picea > Picea sitchensis. Next base: position 72,839 of record SNQJ01S0060600.1, on the reverse strand, counting down.
AATTAATTGTTCCACCCACTCTATCCGAGCCCCTTCCTATATTGATCTCGCGATGGTGGATTTCATCACCAACTAATGGTTTCATTGTGGGAAGGTTTGTTTGATTGCTTGCTTCTTATATTTGTAACATGTGTTGTTTGTTTTCCTTAGTGGACCTTAGGTTGAGTCAGTGTCAATGGAATCAATTACTGGGATACCATTGAAGGAACCCATTTTCCCAAGGAAACTTTTTCCTTTCCTTCTTTTGGAAATGTTGGTCCTTCATGCATTGCCACACTAATTGTTTTGTAACTCACCATCGGGTTACCGGTTTGGTTGTTCCCCACTCTATTTTTATCGACTTTTCCCAATGATTCGAATGCACCTCATGCTTAGGATGTAAGAACACCACCCACAAATCAACCTCATGCTGAAATTTTTCCTTCTTCACTCGTCAGGTCTCCTTCCCTTTCTCCTTCTTCGCCTAGTGAAATCTCTAAATAAAGTATACATGTTGATAAGAAGAAGAAGAAACAGAAGGGGAAGAAGAATAAAAATTAGAAAGAGACTAAGCATCCAACTGCATCAGGTCATGTTGGATCCAAGAAACCAACTACTGTTAATTATACTGGGAATGTTGATAAAGTCAACAAGTCTAAAATGAACAATACTAAACCCAAATTCCCTTGTAGGCTTTGTAAGGGTCACCACTTTCTGAGGGATTTCCCTAGTCTCCCCAAGTTCTTAGAAATGTGGTATTCCATGTCATCAGCCCATGTTGAACATGCTAGTGACACCCCATCAAATAGTGATGATAAGGTTGGTAAGAAGACTAGAACTGTCTAATTTACTTGTATGTTATGTGAAGGTGATAATTACTCTCACCTTTTCCCTTGTATGGACAAGGCTTCTTATCTTTTGTAAAATATTCAACTTCCAAATGGTTATCATAAGATCTCTCCCAAACCATGATTATTTGATGGACTGGTCAATCTGGTTCCATCCTTGGTCAGTCCAGTTGATCAGGTGGTCAATCTGGTTTCATCCTCATTTGAACCACTAACCCAAGTAATTGATCCAGTTCCTTCATTGATCAGCCCCACTCTTCATATGAATAGTTCCAAAGTGGTCGATCTAGTTCTGTCATCGATCAATCCCACTCCTCCCTTGAAGAGTGAAACCAAAGTGGTTGATCTGGTTCCATCATCGGTTGATCTGGTTTTTTCATCAGTTGATCCCACTCCTCATTCAAAGAGCGAGGATGTTGTTGAGGTCTACCTCATTAATATTGATTCACCCAGACAAGGTGGCACTCCGCCCATTCCGATGGAACTCCCTTCAAGAAATCAGATGATTTCTATTAATTGGAATCATTTGAAAAAACCATGTCTTCCTTCTTACGTTCCTTTCCAAATCACCATGAAAGTTTGTGATAGGAATATTCCTAACACTATAATAGATGAAGGTGCTTCTGTTAGCATCTTATCCACAAATTCTTGGAAAGATTTTGGTTCCCTGCACCTTGTGCCCATGACTCAGAATTTGTTGACCTTTGACAAAATATTTAGTCAACCTTTAGGGATCCTTCCTCAGTTTCCAGTTACTTTGGGAGGAAAAATGGTCTACGTCAATGTGATGGTAGTTCAAAACCCCTTGGAATTTATCCTACTCCTGGGGAGAGACTATGTCTACACTATGAGATATTTTGTTTCCACTCTCTTTTGAGTGATATTTTTCCCTCACAATGGAAACATAGTAACAATAGACCAACTTTCATTCAATGACCCTCATCTGATGGTCAACCATCCACCTTCCCTAAACAGTCCATACATGTCAGCGATGTCCACCCTGTCATAGGTAAATTATGTAATGACCTACCCCATGCATTCAACTCCGCACAAGAGGGAATATATCCCTTCTCTTGGTTTATATCCAGTAGTTGACATGGTCATATCTTTGATAGGGATATTAGATCCAGATATCCCTACCTTTATTGAGGTCGTCGACATGTATTCCTTCCAGAGTGTTTTTCTTCCATATAGTGAAGATCTCCTGGAAGCCATGGCTGATGTTTGTCCCTTGACATATATTCCTTCCAGAGCATTATCCTCTTGGAAGCCATGATCAAGGAGAGGTTTTGAGCATAGTTTTTCTTCTCTATGGCAAGCTCGTTAAAAAATGAAACAAAGGTATTGAGAATATGTTTTCTTCTCTGTGGCAAGCTCATTAAAAAATGAAACAAAATCTATGAGCATAATTTTCCTCTCTATAGAAAGATCGTTAAAAAATGAAAATAAATATGGGGATTGAACCTGGAGCCATGAGCATAGTTATTTTCATGTGTCGAGCTTGTTAAAAAATGAAAAAGTCACCTCTCCTATCAAGTAGAGTTTTTCACTAGATCTCGTAGATATTGAGTCAATTATTTAGTTGTATCTCGTAGATGTCTAATCAAGTATTTCATTAGGTATCATATTTGAAACTTCCTTTCATCCACCTTTGTTAGTTGAACTTTTTTTCTCCATCCAGTACAAAAATCGGTGACAATATAAGTGTCTAAAAATGAAACAAATCCTGGGGGAACATGTCTCTAGCCTTTGATTATCATTCTGGAGTTAATACGCTATCTTTTCAAGTTGCGGGTAGAGTACCAACCATCCATGGTTATCCCTCAAAATCTTTGGAAATTACGTTGGGAAATTACATGCATAGTTTAATTTTGTTTCAAGCTTGTGTAAAAATGAAACCAATTCTTAGCTTAGTCTTTGTTCTTTCTCATTCTCGTAAATAAATGAGAATGTGACAGAGTATAATTTTATCATCTTTTTTACTCGTAAAGGTTATATGAAAAAGGAACCCCCTGGAGTTTTCTTTAAGCTCTTTTCAGACTCTCTAAACATGAAAACATTGTCGAGTGATCTTGCTTCCTTTCACACTCATTAAAAGGTTTGAAAGGGCGTCTTTCGAGTAATAGTTTATCTATTTTTTGGACCTAGGAGACTAAAATTATGAAAAAGGACAACCATTGAGTCTCCTTTAAGTTCTTTTCAGACTCTCTAAACATGAAAAACCACCACGTTTTCCTTCTATGGATTCACAAAATTACACACTAAAGGGCCCATATGGGGATCAACCCTTACTTCTTCCAGTTCGTTAAATAAAGGAAGAGGATATTACCGAAGGTGAGTTATATCGAGCATGTTTTATCCTCCTCGATCTTGTTAAATTAAAAATAGGTACTCATCTATCTGGATGGGGGGAAAATTGAAGTAAGTGGGTCAAGTTTCTTAAAAAAAATTTAAGCAGCTCTTGCAGTCACCCTTGAACATGACACTCGTTTTAACCTCCACATTGAACACTTGGATAATCCATTAAACTTCCACACTAAACCAATCCTATGAGTCTTTCCACTCCTTTGACCCATCCAAAGAATTCTTAATAACCTATTGCATTATGTTTTTGTCCACTCTGAGTTTATGTTTCCAAGTCTCACATCATGCCTCAGTATTCAAGGGAATTTTCCATATCAACAATCAACCATCCACAAAGTTACCATTTTCCATACCCGTGTTAAAATGTGTTCATCTATTGTATATTATCACTTTCCTATGACAATTTTTCTGTCGACTGATGGGGGATACATCAATGCCCTCCTTCGACAAGTCTTTTCTTATCAACTTTAACAAATTATCTAGGAAATAAACATAGGAACATATCAATACCTTGGGACCTCCACGCCTCAATGGAAGGAATCTTCACATTCAACAATGGGTATTAATTAATGACCCATGACCGACTGATTCCACAAATGTTTGACTTCAACTCATTCTTTCAAATTTGTTGGATTGTACTTTAAAATTAACTTGAAAATCATCAACGTTAATGGTGATTTATCTCGCACTTGTTAACGGTATACCTCAATCAGCGTTAATCAAGTTTTTTCTACCAAGTTTGACACAAAATCATCCATTCACATGGATATATTCATACTACATCAGGGTTGGGATGAAGACCCTAGGTTGAGCATTCACTCTATCTTATGTTTTTCCCAGGCTACGAAGGAGATCATTTGAGCATGTTGATATATATGTTCGCACATAGATCCATATTGTATTGGTCTGTGGCTATGTTTTATCATCTCGTAGCCCCACTATGTATTTTTCATGGCTACGATCAGTTCATGTCACAGAGGTATGGATCCACATTGTATCTCTGATGGCCATATCCTTATTCAATATCATCATGGATCCACAGTGTATTTATTGGCAGCCATACTTTGATTCACTTATAGTCCGAGCATAGGTATGTCTACCTCAAGAATGGAACACATATTAAAATTGTTTGATGGTCTTCTACAACTTCTATCAGGTTCTATAATCCATACCCTTTCTCCGAAGAATATACAAAGTGTTTCATCCATCAACATTCATCTTCTGACTTCACACTTTAGGGGGAAATCTGTTACACATCAAAATTCCTCACTTTGAAAATGTTACATTCTCATTGTCACAAGTGTCGTAAGTTTCACATTCTCTTTCCAAAAGTTTCTCATCACAAAAAGCACCATGAAAACACTTGATACAACCCCTAAAACATGTTAGAAAAAAAAGACACATCATCCCATAGTTGAGACAAATGATTTTCTATGGGAATTGCTCATCTTGGAAACTTTTGAGAAGATCATCACTTCCCTGCTCATATATAGAGAGCACTAGTGCTTTCTTTCCATCTCAGGGGAAGTGTTGCAATGCTATGTTTCACATTCTAAGGGAGCACTAAGTTGGTTGAGGAAATCTTGGAATAAATCCCATTTTATTCTAAAGACAGCTATGGATGGATTGAGTTGGTTTGGCTCAAATATAACTCATGGGTTGCATCTAAGAGAGATATCACAACTTTTGGAGCCATATCCTAAACTAATTCCAAATATACCCAAGGTAGTTGATCCTCTCAAATCTTATAAATGGAGGAATTTTCATGCTGAACAAAGGATGAAAAAAATAGCAAAGAATTATTATTTTGATTGTGGATATTTCGAGCAAGGGTTGGATGAGGAGGACTTGGAGAGGCTATTGCAACATCATCTGGAGATTGTAAGTTTTCTTTTGAAGTTCTCATTAATATACTTGGCCTATTTCATTCTAGTATGCGTTTACATGTGCTCTTCTATGCTTGTATTAATATTCATAGATCAATTGATTTTATCTAATCCATTAGAGTAGGAGATAGTCATTTGTTTCTTGTTGTCCATTGCAGGTATTGTTTGGAACTCGCAGATTGGAGAAGATTGGAAAAATGTTGTAAGTGATGTACATCATACTTCCCCTCCTTACTCTTTTTCAATGGATAAAATGAATCTATAGGAATGGTAGTGTCCAAAGGTAGTCTTTTGTCTTGGTAGTAGGGTATGTACTCTGAGGGTAAGTTCACCCATCCATAGGGGAATATTTACATAACACCATCATCCTATCTTGATGACCAGAGGTGACAACGTTATCCACAAACATTCCATGGAAATGAGAAGGTTGGATCGTGATGAGACCCCCTTTCTCTTGGCTATGCCACCAAGAGCCACTACCTTGGTTTGGTGACCAGATCGATGGTAGTTTCATATCGCTACATACCCATGTTCATAATAGGCTGGCTCATGATGAGAAAGCCTATCCATCAAATAATACCTTGAGTGTTTATGTTATCTTATGGGTCCCCTTTTCTTGCTGAGAATCATTTCACTCCTTTCTCGAGGATCCCTGGGTAAGCATCTTGAAGGTCTCAACATTGGCTTTTAACTCTTTCCAACTAATTTTACCTTATGGGCCTTTAGCACCTTCTTCCCATGAGGTAAGGTACAACCCTTCCTAGTGTATCCAATCCCAATGCCCAAACAAGGATAGGGTAGATGAAAGGAATAAATATGGAAAATGGTAAGTATGGAAGGAATGGACAATGACCTTTCACAAATCCACCCAGTAGCAACCCATCCTAAAAAGAAATCAACCTACTAGGGCACCATGTCATCCCTCCAGGTATGAACAAGGAAAAGAATATAATTTCCAAGCAAACTTCATGAAATGAAGAATGATTCAATACAACATATTAAAGTGATTTAAAAATCAGAGTGATACATACCATGATACCTAGACTCATTACCTCATGGTGCAAGATCCACCATTACTCCAGGACCAGGCTGGTGGGATGGATACTACTGGTGGTGATAAGTGGACTGCACTAATGAAAAGAGGGGCCCTTTGGGGCCATTCCCAAGTCATCTAGCTCTCAGTACTCCATGTATAGGACCTATGGGCCTCAATATCTGATGTCCTTAGTTATCCCTAGGCTAGGGGATACAATATGGCTCCAACTTGGGGACATGTGCTCACCATAGAGCACATGAGAACCTCATCATCTCTGGTATGACCTGTGCCTGCTAAATCTCAAAAAAGGATAATTGTAATCGCTAGGGTGGTGATATCACCCCTTGTTCATATATTATATAATAAACAAATAAAATAATTTCTAGTATAGCATATGATCATGATCATATATATATACATAATGAATCAAGACAATATGAAAATTGCAACTACAACTATGCTAGAATGATATACAATGGTATGTAAAATCGATGCAAATGCCTACCTACTCCTACTTACCTACTAGTTGAATGTTAGTTGTAGTCATATAACTAGTGAAACCATCCTAATAATGCCTCATAATACCTTCCTATGTGCTTCATTATAAACCAAAACAATGATAGGTTAAGCACAAAAATAACATGAGTTAGAAAATGTATCATATCATAGGAAATCTTAAAGTTTAGCTCATGGAGGCAGGAGAGAGGGACAAAATTATGCCAAGTTACACTTCTAGGAAAGTGCTCAATCCATCTCAAGAAAGGATCATGAAAAATCAAAGGCTCAAAAGATTGACTCAAAGAGTCTGAAGGTTGTCTACCTTGGAAATCATCACATCTTAAGGTCTGTGAAGGGACTAGCAAGAACCTAGAGGATGACCGACAACTTCTTAGGGGAAGGTTTGAATACCGAGATAAAAAATTTATTCTTAAGGAATTCATCCTACCCTTGAATTATAAAAGAAGGATTTTCCCTGGAGAAAACTTAATACGCGGGAGATGTTTCCTAATTGCACCCTTAGTTACATAGAAAGGTAAAGTAATCGAAGGATGATGGAAAACCTTGCTACAAGTACCCTGCTTCAGGAAAGAAATGTCCTCACCCTTATCAATATCTAAGCACAATCGTGGTTGATAATATTCTTAATGGAATAAATGCAAGTGCTCAAATGAATACTCATCAAAATCCTCAAGATATGATAAAAAATCATCAGGAGAACATAGAACTAGGTCACATATGGGTGCTTGGAAAACATCTGCAACTACATCATCTTTGTGTTTCCAAATGTCAAAATTAGTAGTAACCTCATATGATAGTTGTAAAGGAAACATTTGGAAATGACCATCAATTTCTTAACTAGGATCCCCATCATACCCAAACACATCCCATTTATGTTTCCCAACGTGTATGAACTCATCAATATTATCAACCATGTCATTACCTTTATCATAATACCAAGGGCTTAAAACATCTAAGGGCTCCTCTAACCATTCTTCACTTTCCAAATCACAAAATAAATAATGTTCAAAATATTAGAAAGGGAAATAACTTACAATATTCACTTCTTGGTGTGCAGGAGTGTCGAAGACTTGGATAACTTCATCAAATGAAAAAGAAAGCATCAGTACTTTTTCCTCATGAATTTCTCCTACATATTTAGCTTCATAATAAAGAGGGTTTAACTTGTCCAAGGATTCCCTTTCTTCTTCACCTTTTGAATCATAGAATAAGATATCGTCAAAAACCTGAAAAGGAAAATGACTAACCTCATCCTCTTCTTTTTTTGTAGGAGGAATAGGATCTTAGATGGATTCATCAGAGGGAGGAGCACGCATTAATACTTCATCATCATGTTTAATATTTTCAGGCTCTTTCTCTTCAACCAGGTCTTCATTATCCTGGGTATAAGCATGAATAAATTCTTGCTCTTCCTTATGGGATTGGAAACCTACATTAGGATCCCTCTTCTCAACTGCTTGTTAGTCGATTAATTGTTCCCTTCTTTCATGGAATTTACTCACAAATATCTCAAGGGAAACTAATCTCTCCATACTAAGAGTATCTGGGGTATCTTTGGGGTTGTCAACTTTGATTTCTGGAGTAAATAAGTGTTCTCCCTTGAACAAGGATATATTTTCCTCAATTTGTATAGCCATGTGATAAGCTTCTTGGATTGTTCTTGGCCTTTTTTACTAACAAGAAACCCTAATTTCACTGAGAGTGCATAGGTATAGAGGTAAACGAGGTACTTGTCTTCAGGACGATGGCTTCTAGGAATTTGTTGTAGAAAATTCTCAAACCTAGTATGGAATTCTTTGACAGCCTCATTCTTAGTTTGTTTCAAGTACTCGAGTATTTTTATTATCATGTCGATATATTCTAATTTAATACCCCATTTATCGAGAAAGTTTTCTTCTAACTAGTCCATAAATGTGATGTTAGCATCAGGGAGATCATCATACCATTTCCTAGTATTGCCATGAACAGTGGTAGAGAAAATTTTCATTGCCAAATCTTCAGCATCATCACTGACAGGGTGGAGTTGAAAGAAAGCCCAAAAATTACCCATGTGATCTTCGGCCCTAACCCCATCATTACCAATGAATCTAGGGAGCTAATTTTCATACCTCGAAGGAATTTTTCGAAGGTAACCCATAATTTCACTCATATCCAAGGGTTTAAAATTACTTGGGTCCCATTGAGAATTCATGGTTGGATTTATCATTAGTGGAGTCACCAGATAATAATTCTAGGGATTATCAAAGGGAATAGAGGGAATCATCCTCAGTGGAGTCACCAGGTAATCTTTGAAAAGTGAAAGTATTTGAGAAAAAGGATTACCGAAAATTTTTCGTTCGAGGAAAATTGACTCGATGTTCCCTAGGAGCGGAACCAAAAATGTTATCACAAAATATATACTTTCTCAAATACTAAAGGAAAGTAGTCTTATATTGATGTAACATTGAGGTAAATCTATCACTAAAACCCCAATAGGGTACCTATTTCTATTTAGGAGGAGGAAAGCCTCACTCCAAGGGAGACATCCTAGGTCCTATTTGGTTGATGAAGGGAAAAAATATACAGTGAAAACTCACCCCTCTCTCTAGGTCACTCAGCAGAAGAAGTCACTTTGGTGAAGTTGAAAGGACAAGGGAAAATGAAAATGGGTTTGTACCTTCCCTTTACCAATGAAAAAACAAATGTTAGTAGAAGCAATTATAATCAATGACTTATTAAGCAAATTATGTGTTTCCTAAACAAGTTATATACAATGAAAGTGAGATCACGGTAGCAACAATGTATCTTTAAAGGTGCAATTTATAATGACAAGCAAGAGATACAATAGTCTTGTAAACTTGATAATGGTTTGTCACTCTCACTTTTCAAGATAAATACAAGTCAATGAATGCCTTAAATGGTTTTCCAAACAACATTAATTAATGATGATGATAGTAATAAAACCACTTCAAAAAAAGTACTAGAATAGAGCAATAATACACTACTTCAATATCCAATTATTATGGTTTTCTTTGTACAAATTCGTAATGGTTTTATGGATGCTTTTAGGGATGTTAAGGGTTGCAACAATGGTTGTAACAACCGCTATGATAGCAGTAACATCTTCATAATTTTCACTCTATAAAGGAAAATGAACATACACTTTAACATTTATTGATAGTACAACTACAAAATGATAGTTGTAGCAATGATTATGACATCATCAAATTAGTTGTTAGTATTTCTAGACTAGGTTAGCAAATTAGTAGAGTATAAAGTGAAAGCATCTGAGTATGAAGTGAAGGAGCTTGAGTTGATTTTTTTTAAGAGGTAAGAGAGGAGGAATAGTGCCTTCAAGGGTAATGGAGTCAAGGTGGAAATATTCTTCTAAGGATACAAATCAATGATGATGATGCACAAAAGTCTAAGAGGGAAAAGGCCTAGGAGAAGTAGTAACTTAAGTCCTCCTACGTTTTGACCTCGAGACAAGATGCTAGGGTGTAGGAAATTGTAGGACCTGGAGCCTTTCTCTCCTTAGACTTCTTATGGAGTAAAAAATTATGCAACAATAACTAATTCCAAACCCTTAGAGTGATAGAAATTTAGGGCTCTAGGGTTTCACTAGTTACTATATCAATTAATGAAAAGATTGGAAAATAAAAAGTAAGAAAGTAGAAACTTAAGTTTTTTACTTCAAGGATTAAATACACCATGAAATTTCATAATATTGTATGAGAAAATAAAACCATACAATAAACCATTCAATAGATGACAAAATGCAGATTTCACTTTACTTGCACCAAGAATAATCATGAGAATACCATCCAAGATCACCATAAAACTTCCAAAATTGATCCAAGTTGAAAAATCTAGCCTTAAACAAGAGTGGCGCCTCACAATTTAAGCCAATAATCCTAATAGAGTGAAAATTTAAGACCTCATGTCTCCAAGGAAAAGTTCTTAAGTAAAAATGAGAGTACTTTATGTTTATTTATACAAAATTTTGACCTTTAATTAATTTTCAGGTCAAAAACAAGGCTGACCTACCCAATTTAGAACAAAATTCAATTTTGACATAAATAAAATTAATTTTCATCTAGAAACACCTCCAAGGGTGATGTCATGCCCCTCTAGGGTGACATTGATCCCCATAAGTGAAATGTTGGGTTGGAAAAGTGGGGTGCTTGGCCTCGAGAAGTCCCAAATTATGCCCCCATGTGCCACCATGCTCACAAATGCCTCCAAAAATGAAACCCTAGCTCTGGGTGATGTCTACAACTATGATGGAGATGTTCAGGGAACTTAAGGGATAACTTCCATGTGGGAAGATCAAGGTCCCTTGGGCCTAGGTCTACTAGGGTGCCTCCAAAGAAAACATCACTCTTTCTCTTGGTGCAAGTCTTGAATTTCTTCTTACCCCTAGCTAGGGTTTCATCATCCATCTGTGGGATTTAAGCCCCCATGAAGGTTTGAGCTAATCATTCCCTCATGTGTACCTGTCCACCGAGCAAGGTTCGGTAACAACAATAAGTAAGTCCTCCAAGGATTCATAAGTCATAAGGATCATAGCATGTAAATCACATCCAATAATTAAATTACCCAAACATGTGCATCAAACCCCCCTTAACCCAGATAAATTTTCAAAGATGTTATGCAATTTGACAAGTTAGGTTTGGAGAAGGTCTTAAGGTGTAGTATTTTCCTAACCTCTCTTAATTTTGGGATGTTTCCCAGGTGGGGTCTAATCCAGGTCATGCAAGTGTATGAGGTGGAATGGGGTAGATGTTTGGGCATGGGTTTCATGTAATAATAGGTAAATATAAATTATTACCTATGGGTGCCTTTTTATAAGGTTATATTCACCTTCTCATAAACAATTTTTTCCTATCACATTCATTGGCTTTTATGCTTAGCTTTATTTATTTTGATATTTTTCTCTTGTGCTTCAAGGAAATAGTTGAGGGCCACTGTTTTGGCTTGATGACCAGAGGTGACAATGTTATCTACAAACATTTCATGAAAATGAGAAGGTTATCTTGTGATGAGACCCCCTTTCTCTTTTCCATGCCAACAAGAGCCGCTACCCTAGTTTGGTGACTAGATAGATGGTAGTATCATTTCACTACATGTCCATGGTCATAATAGGCCATATCATGATGAGACCCCCTATCCATAAACTAATACCTTGAGTGCTTATGTTATATTATGGGTCCCCTTTTCTTACTGACAATATTTTCACTTATTTCTCATGGATCCTTGGGTGAAGCATATCAAAGGTTTCAAAATGTTCCTTTAACTCTTTCCAATTACTTTTACCCTCTGGGCCTTTACCCCCTTCTTCCCACGAGGTAAGGTACGACCCTTCCTAGTGTAGTCAATCCCAATTCCCAAACAAGGATAGGGGAGATGAAAGGAATAAATATGGAAAATGGTAAGTATGGAGGGAATGGACGATGACCTTTCACAAATCCACCCAACAGAAACCCATCCTAAAGGGAAATGACTTTACCATGGAATATTGTCACCCCTCCAAGTATGAACAAGGAAAAGAGCATAATTTCCAAGCAAACATCATGAAATGAAGAAGGATTCAATACAAAATATTTAAGTGCTTCAAAAATCATAGAGATACATACCATGATACCCGAAATCATTACCTCATGGAGAAATACCCATAGTTACTCCAAGACCAAGCTGGTGGGATGGATATTCCTAGTGGTGATAAGTGGATTGCAATGATGAAAAGAGTATCCCTCCAAGGCCATTCCAAAGTCGTCTGGCTCTTGATAGTCCATGTCTAGGACCTGTGGGCCTTGAGACATGGTCTCATTAGTTATCCCTAGGCTAGGGGATAACAGTACAAAATTGAAGAAGCCTGCGGCCACACTTCCAACTGAGCCGAAATCAAAAGAAATTTTGTCCAAGACTTTGAATTTAATCCAGTAGAGGAAGAATTGAAAGATGCAATAGTTCAAATGAAAATATTTATAGAAATTCCTTAACCAACTCAATATAAAGAAAAATAAAAGATGTTAGTCGATGGAGGATCGACATCGACTTGCAATTTTGTGTTTGTAGAAAATAAGGAAATCTCGACTGCACAAAGAATTTATATGGAGAATACAAAATGGCCAAGACAGAGCTTCCAATAGAAGAAATACCATCCATCATTGTATAATCATGTGAAATAAGTATTAAGTATAGTCATGGAACATAAATAAGACCAAGAAAAACCCGACTTCCCAAAAAGATTTATGAAAATTGAAGAAGGAGAATGCCATCTCGACGAAGAAAATCCACTAGAATGGATGGACGCATAAATAAGAATGAAGGAATTCGACATATCAAATGGTGGTCAACCAAAAATGGTGAAATTAGTTGATTATTGGTGTAACAAGAAAACAACTGACATAGTCATTCTATTAAAAGAGTATTAAGATGTTTTTGCATGTGACTACAAACACCTAAAACGAATTGTAGAATAAATGGGTGAAATGAAGATCAAAATGATTATGGGAGTGAAGCCAATTACAAAATGACCATACAAGTTACAACATAATTACAAACCGATCATTCAAAAAGAAATCGAAGGAATGCTATAAGAAGGAATTATTTATCGTATCGACAAGGAAGAATGGGAAAGTCCCATGGTGGTACAACCAAAGAAGCATGATCCAAAAAAGTTAAGAATTTGTGTTGAATTTCGGGGAATCAATAAATAAACTATGACAAATCTATTCCCCACCCTTTTCTTTGATGAAATCATAAATGAATCCGCTGGTCATGAATGTTATTCATTTACTGATGGATTCTTAGGATATAACTAGGTGCCAATCGCAAAAGAAGATCAACAGAAAACAACTTTCATGTTGGAATTTGGATCTTTTTCCTATAGAGTAATGCCATTGAGACTGAATAATGCACCAACATTTTTTTCAAGAATAGTGGTCAAATAATTCCAAGAGTACATCTACAAAACCATGGTTTCATACTTCAACGACTGGACAATCTATAGTCTACTTAGAAATCACATACAATGGTTTTGACTTATGTTAGAATGATGCAGACAAATTCAACTATCACTAAACATCAGAAAATTCATATTTTCCACACCTATTGGAATCCTTCTAGGAAAGGTGGTATGTAAATATGGGGTGAAGGTCCACATGGCTAAGATAAATATTATCCTTTATCTAAAACCCCCCTGTAAATAAAAAAACAAATCAAAATTCTACTGGTTCATACTGGCTATTATAGGAAATTTATATGCCACTACTCAGACATCACCCTCACATTGGACGAGCTTCTATGAAAAAGTATTTCAAATTCAAATGGAGACAAGACTACCAACAATCCCTCTAATTTTTAAAGAAGAAGTTGGTTGAAGCACCCATTCTCAAATTTCCATAGTGGTCGAGAAATTTTTATGTCCGTGTCAATGCATCGAATGTAGATGTCAAGACAATTCTATCTCAACCATACTATGACACAATGGATGACCCAAATGAATATGAAAGTAGAAACTAAATTAACCAGAAAGAAACTATTCGACTATGAAATTATAAGCATTATCAATGACTTTTGCACTACAAAATTTCTGTCATTATTTATTGGCAAACCCTTTCACATATTTCACAGACCATCAAGAACTAAAATTATTGGTCAATAGACCATTCCATCAAGTCAATATCCGTCGGTGGTTACTATTATTTCAATAATTTGAATTTGATGTAATCATTCAACTAGGGAAAAATAATGTTCGACTTGATCTCCTGTCATGACTAGAAACATGAGAAGATCTAATAGGAATAGAGGATAACCTCCCATATGCACACTTATTTAGAGTCGAATAACCACCTAAGTATTTGGAAGACATTTCCAATTTATTAGAATAAGGAAAGGCCCTAGAGGACCTCCCGAAAAACAAAAATAAAACTCTAGCCATGAAAGTTGCACCATTCACAATCATTAAGAGATACTTATACAAAATGGGAATGGAGAATGTGTTAAGAACATGTGTTCCAGAACATGAATGGGAGGATATCATCAATGAATCCCATGTAGCAGTACCTGGAAGAAATTTTCAGGCTGACACAACAGCCATGAAATTATTACAAGTAGGTCTGTCGTGGTCAAATTTGCATAAACATTGTCGGGATCAAGTTAAAAAATGTGATAGTTGTCAAAGACTTGGACGAACCTTGTGGATAAATGAAATTCCACTAAGTTCAATAAACCCTAATAGATATTGCAAAACCTGGGCTATTGAATTCATTGGGCCCATCCCATAGAGGGAAAGAAGAACTAGTGCCAAGTACATAATCATTACGGTTGAGTATGTGACTAAGAGGGAAAAAGATGACTCGGTGAAATCTTGTACCAAAGAGGTAGTAACTAAATTCATCTATGAGAACATCATCACAAGATTTGGTTGTAATTTGACACTAATCAATGACCAGGGAACTCACTTTGTAAATGAAACAAATAAATTTATGTTGTGAAAATTCTTAATCGACCATAGAAAAATGGCAGCCTATCACCCATAAGCAAATAGGGCAGTCAAATTGTTTAATAAAATATTACACAAGGGACTTATAAATATCTATGGAATAAATAAAGATGATTGGGATGATAAGATTCCCACAATCCTATGGGTGTATAGATCAACATTGAAAAGATCGATTGGACAAACTCCATTCAAGCTAGTCTATGGCCAGGACGTTGTGATCCCACTACAATTTTGGACTAATTCCGACAGGGTCGCAGCTATAGAAAAATTCAACAAGAGAAAAGAATTGAACGAATGACTATACCAATTAAACAAGCTGGAAGAAGAGAGGTTAATAATGATTCATCACCAAGAGGTTCAAAAGCAACAAAAAAAAGCATGGCATGATCGTCACTTAAAAAAAAGGATATAAAATATGGAGACATAGTCTTACTGTATGATAGTCATATAAAAGGAAACCCATAAAATTGGAAACAACATGATTGGGGCCTTATGTGGTGGAATAAATTCGACCAACTGGAGCGGTCCAACTCATAACCTTATTGAGGAATCCATTTAAGAAACGAATTAATGGGGTTTGTTTCAAGAAATATCAAGTATAAAAATAAAAGAACCCTGTTGGCAAATTTTAGGAGGGAGTTTCCAACAAGAACCAACTAAAATAACTAATCAAACTTATAAGAAATAAAACTTTCTTAAAATTAATAAACAAAAAAGAAAGTTAGAAAAATTCAAGTATAAAAAACTGAAAAGTTAAAGTATTTAAAGAGTAACCATAAAACTAAAGGAAAAGAAGAAATAAAGTAAAATGGAGAGAGAAAGTAGCCTGTGGTCAAGCCCGAGACAAGGTAGCAGAGGATATTCTCGACATTCTACACATTCAACTAACTTAA
>SNQJ01S0060600.1:42196-56816 GCA_010110895.2 Picea sitchensis | reverse complement strand
TGTACATACTTTTGGGGTGTAAATACTTCATGGGGTATAGACATGGCTGAAAGCAAAGGACCTCTACATCAGGAAGATAATCAGGCTCCACAACCAACAAGAAGGCTCAATACCAAGAAATCTTTGAAAACCTTAGTTTATGAACAATCCTAAATATTCAATCAATCTGAAATATACGAGACGAAGATCAGATAAACTCAAAAGGAAAAATGAACCAAGGGATCCTGTTAACCCAAGGGAACCATAACTAAGAGAAAATTTGCAGACTGAAAGGATAAACATAAATAAGTGATAAATTCCCAACTATTAACAAAACAAAGTCAAGAGTATTCAAAGGTATATGAGAAAAAATCCCCTTAGGATAAGAGTAAAAAATGTGAGCAGAAAGGGGCAGAAAAACCTAGAAAAGGAGATCAACACTCATATTTCCAAAGGGAAAGAGTGCTATAGAGATATGGTATACACTATAGGGGAGCGTTGGTCCTAGATCAATGCTCTAGTTTACATAATAGAGGAGTTCTTCCCTTCCGAAAAGATCATAAAAAAATTCTAAAAACTCATAAAATGTTTTAAAGACTTTGTGAAATCTTCAATGAAGAAGAGAGAAAGGGGAGTAGATTAGAAAAAAACAACAAATAATATCTAAAGGTGAGAAAAATATCAGATGATCCAAGGAAATACTAGTCAATGTCCTTCCCCAGTGGAGTCTCCAATTTCTATTACAGAAATATCCACCTGCGGACATGTGAACTTTCCCTTGGAGTACATACCCCTCTACCCAGACAAAAAACTACGTTTGGACACTACCATTCCTATAGATTAGTTTTATCCATCGAAAAATAGACAAGGAGGGGAAGTATTATGTACCTCACTTATGACATTTTCCCAACTTCTCCAATCCACAAGTTCCAAATAGTTTTTGCAATGGACAACAAGAAACAGACGACAATCTCCTACTCTAATGGATTAGATAAAATCAATCAATCTATGAAGATTAAGACAAGCATAGATGATAACATGTAAAAACATACTATAATTAAATAGGTCAATTATATTAATGATAACTTCAAAATAAAAACTACAATCTTCAGATGATGTTGCAGTATCCTCTCCAAGTCCTCCTCGTCCAACCCTTGCTCGAAAGATCCACAATCAAAATAAAAATTCTTTGCTGATTTTTTCCTCCCTTGTTCACCATGAGAATGCCTCCATTTATAGGCTTTGAGAGGCCCAACCACCTTGGGTATATTTGGAATTAGTTGAGGATATGTCTCCAAAAGTTGTGATATCTCCCTTAGATGCAACCTAGGAGTTATATTTGAGCCAAACCAACTCAATCCATCCATAGTTGTCTTTAGAAGAAAATGGGATTTCTTCCAAGATTTCCTCAACCAACTCAGTTCTCCCTTAGAATGGGAAAAAAACTATGATTAAAAGGAAATGGATGGGCTAGGAAAACATTTCATTTATGATAATGTGCAACTTGCCCTCTACAATGGAACACACAAGTAAGATTCTATATTTCCCTATTATTACGTGCACCCCATGACCAAACATATACCCCATGCCATATCATACACTTACATGACCTGTATTAGACCCTACCTGGGAAACATACAAAACTTAATAGAGGTTAGCCCAATAGGACACCTTGAGATATTCTCCAAACCTAACTTGTCAAATTTCCTAACGTCTTTGAGCATTTTTCTGGGTTAAGGTGGGTTTGATGCACATGTTTGGGTAATTTAATTATTAGATGTGATTTACATTCTATTATCCATGTGACTTATGAAAACCTAGAGGGAATACTTTTTATTGCAGTAGGACCTTTCTTGGTGGACATTCACACATGAGTGAATGATTATATCGGAACTTCATGGCATCATAATTAATTAATATCTTTTCGACAACCATTTAAGTCAATCAATGACTTGTATTTATCTTGAAAAGTGTGTGTGACAAACCATTATCAAGTTTTCAAGACTATTGTATCTCTTCCTTGTCTTCATAACTTGCACCTTTCAAGATACATTGTTGCTACTATGATCTTACTTTCCTTGTATAGTAACTTGTTCAAGAAACAAGAAATATTTTAAAGAAGTCATTGGTGATAATTGTTGCTACTAACGTTTGATGTTTCAATGGTAAAGGGACGTTACAAACCCATTTTCATTTTCCCTTTTCCTTTCAAATTCACCAAAGTAACATTTTTTGTTGAGTGACCTAGAGAGAGGGGGGGGTGGGGTTTCACTGTATCTTTTTTCCCTTTATCAGCCAACTAAGTCCTAGGACATCTCCCTTGGAGTGAGCCTTTCCTCCTCCTAAAGATAAAGAGGCACCCTATTGGGGTGACAATGATAGGGTTACCTCTGTGTTACATCAATATAAGCCTAGTTTTCATCAGGCTTTGGGAAAGTATATATTGTGCAATAAAAGTACCATTTTCTTGGGATCTCATCTAATGTACTTGGGAACATATGGATCCATACCCTTTCATCCTTGTATCCAATTATTCACCATTTTCTTTCACAACCTTGGATATGTTATGCTGGATCATAGTCGATTTTGAATGTAGGAATATCTAAATCTTTGGATAGTTTCTTGTCGCCGAATCTTTCAATGAAGTATGTCAACACAGTCGTTCATGTTTATAATCAGGGAGATGTGTTTCCCACCATATTGCATCCTGGCCTGTGAAATTTTCCATGAGACTCCGTGTTCTTCCTTTCTCTCCTATGGATTTTTCTACCTCTTCCACATGGGTCGAAGGGGTATGTCGTTCACTGTATCATAAGGGTTTTCTTATCTGATTGTTAGTCATAATGAGAGTGGGATTTTTTTGGGTTATGTTTTCATAAACTTTTGGTACAACCTGGATTGAATAACACGTCTTAAGATGTTTATTTGGAATAAATTCGATAGACCATCAGTCTTTCGCATGTGATTCATAATTCTCTATTTTCCAATTGTATAAGTTGGAGTCCAAATTATGTCTGGCCGAAATGAGAGATTCTCTCAAAATTTATCCTTCTGCAGTTGTTTCTATATAATATTTTTGTTCATTATTTATCTGATATAAACATCTGGCTTCTTTATATTCATACCATGACTCCATCCATGGTTTTCCTTCCTTTGGATCCAGGGGAATAATTATTTTTCTCCTACTTCCTTTCAATTTGGTTCCATCTCTTTCTAGGGAGATAGCTTCTTTCATTCGTTGTCCCCGTGGACGGCCAAAAATATTTTCATAAACTAGAATTCCTTCGACAAGGTCCATCACCTCAAAGTAGACCAAAGTCGGTATTCCCATAATTTTCTTATCGACATTTCTCAGTATTCTGATTGGTTCTATTAAATATATGATCAACTAACTGAAGATAATTCAATGTGGGTGCTAGGTTAGGTCAGCCCATTCATACCCATGGTTCTTGTGGTAAAATATAAACTTGCGAACCAAAATCGACTACCACCTAATTGACCATAATTTCTTCGTTTTCCAGGTCGACTCGTGGATCATAATATTTTCTATTATAAGAGAGGTGATTTGAATCCTTGGTTGGTTTCTGAACATCTTTTTATTCTCACAGTATATTGAGTAGGTATAATAGCCTACTTATCAACTGATTTTATTTTAGTAGTTGCAAAAATTCCTGGATGGTGTCTTCATCTTGACTTCTTGGATTTTTTTGATCTTCTGTGGCATTTGTGAATAATTTAAGAGTGTCTCTCATTATTTTCTCTTCTTTATTTGGGTTTGGAAAGTTATTAGCCTTTTTTGTTTGGTAGTTTTGTGGTGGATGTCGCATTCTATTCCTGAACTTGTAACAATATGTCAATTATTGGAGTTCATTATATCTTCTTTGGATACTGGGTGTAGTAGATTCACCATTTTTCTAGGTATAATTTTTTTGAGTACTATAAGGAAGTCTTCTAGAGAGTGATATCCAATGCCACATATGTTGCAAAACTTCATATCAACTCTGTATTTTATAGGATAGTCTTCATTTTCATGATCATTTTTCCAAAAGTTATCACAATATGGTCGTCCACGACCTCTACCTCGAAGACCAAATCCACATCGTCCTCCTCGACCTGGACCACGACCATCGAAATAATGATATCTTCGACCATAGTTGTTTTCTTGGTCGGTGGTTTCTGTGTCATATAATGTTTGTATATTATTATGATTTCTATCATTTATATGGCATTCTGAAGTTCAGTGATTGGAATCTTGACATATGTGGCACCACTTTTCCTTTTTTAGATTATGTGGACAATATTGTATATTATGATCAATTAGGCATTGACATATGTTACATTATTTTTGGGCTTGTACTTGGTGGAAATATGTTGTTTGTGTGTGCTCATTTAGGGAAAAATTATATTTGTGTGTCCATCCACGGTGCATGGGGTGCACCAAATTTCATTGCGTCGTATGGATAGAATTTTGATAGTCTGTTGCAAATGTTCTATCTTTTCATCAAGTCTTTCCTTCTTCGAGGAAGTTGACGAGCTATCGTCATACGAATCAACTCGATGTTCCTTCTATAACACTTCTTCACATTTGGTTATTTCATATAAGCGTAATGGAGACCTGATTCTTAGAAGTATCCCAACCACATACCACTAGACTAGAAGGTTCTAATCGTTCACCGATGGTATTTTACTTAGGAGATATTTAAATCTTTTTTCATATTCTCTTACATACTGTTGTGGCAAAATTCCCCCTAAACTGGGTCTGAGGAATAGGCAGAGCAATAACTCTCTTAAAAGACTGACTTGTATCTAATATTCCCCAAAACAATTGATCCATATTATTTTCGGAAGGAAATGAAAGCAGAGATGTTACAATGAAATACTCATAAATATTTCCAGAAACAAAGAGGCACAACAATAAATGATTTCTATTAATGAAAGAAATGTATAGAGACTGTAAAAATACAAAGTGAAATACTCGGTAGAATGGTGGCATCTTTATCTCTAAGAATAGATGTGCCGACTACGTGTGTTCGCAAGAAGAAGATTACAATGAGGCTTTGAAGGCCTTTTTATGATAAAGAAGAATGCCAAAACTTTATACATCCAAAAACCTAACCCTAGGAGATGAAGTGCCAAAAATCATGTGGGCTTCGTTGGGGTAAGTTAGTACAATAACTTCCTTGGGTCATAAATTTTTCATACGATCTTCATTTTAGGCACATGATAGCCCATTCGAAAGGTCTTTTTGAGAACTATGCATTATGTTTTCAAAATCTGACTATGTCTATAGTTTGATTGAGACATGCCAAGAAAAAACTATTTAGAGACCTAAAACAGCCCTGGAAGTACATAAATATGTAATGACATGAAAAAATCCAAAATAATCTAGTTGGAATATGTGGGAGGCCACCAATATCCACCTGGATGTTGTGTAGGGATTCAAGACATCCCCGTAAGTGTAGAACCCACAATTACAAAGAAATGTCCCCATTACAGTGAAACATGTTGAACTGAAAACTGTCAAGATGAGCCAGTTGGAATTTGGAATAGGTGGGTGGCTACCAATATCCACCTGGATAAATCCTCCCCCCTTAGGAAGCAATGGTGTCCATTTTGTTGAGTGTCTGGGGAAGAGGGGAAATCATTTTCTGCATCTGAATCTTAGTGAGTTGCATGCCTTATTGGATAATTCACACTTCTTGGTCTGTGGAAGGATTTCATGAACCCGTTGTTGGTGGGGTTGAATTTGTTCCACCAACCTTTTGTCTCTGGGCTTGACAAGGCATTGTGTAATCACCACTCTAGGTGAAGAAACAATATCTTCTTTCTCTTCTTCAATCTGCTTCTCCTGGATAGAAGGTGTTGTGGTTGCAGTGGTTTTAGTGGCCTTCGATGCATACTTTGAACAGACTGTGAAGAGGATGAATTTTATAGTATGAGATATTACCTTGAGATGTTGTTTTGGTGGAACAATAGTTGAAACTACCTTTGGTATTCGGTAGAGCTGACCCCCCATAGTAATAATGACATTACGGGGTCGAGACTCATAAACAACATGACATTTCCACATACATGGTTGGCCCAAAACAACATCACAAGCATCAAGAGGGGAAACATCACACACTACCTCATCCTTGAAGGGATGGATGTCATAGGACATGCAACACTATTGAATGACACAAAGATCAGATCCCTGGTGAAGCCACCAGGTGTTGTATGGCTGCGAGTGTGGTGTTGTCGACAACCCCAAATATTTGATGACCTCAATTGAGATGAGGGTATTTTTGCTATCTCTGTCAACAATTAAATGCAATGGGGTACCCTTCACCCAAAAATATGAATGAAAGAGGTGCTCCCCCTTTTCAGGATCCATTGGTTCTTCTGGTTGAATTGTTGTGGTTTCGATAGTAACAATAGGGTTTGCATCAATGATCTTTCTATTTTCAATATTCTCTGGATCAAATTCCAAATTAGGGTTTGGCTCTTGGTCTTTGACCTCGACCACCAATGATTGTTTCGAGAGAAATTCATCAGTGTTGTGCCAGGGGATTTAATGGAATTAGCACCACTTCACAGTTTTATTATTCATCTTTCCTTTACCCTTATTTTCCTGTGTCTTGGATAGGTTGTTGGGAGGTTGTTGGTTAGGTCCATTTTTACCATGATTTGGTTGTTGTGGATTTGCAAACCCAAACTCCCATTTGTTCTGGTGCCTAAATTTCTGCCAGAGTTTTACAACATATCGATAGGAAACTCCCAATGAAATGTTTAGGAAATCCATTTGGTTTGGATGTACCTATGCATAGCCCCACAATATTTCAAAACCATATGCCACTCAGATTATTTGATGCCCATCTTGGTGCACAAGGTATGGAAATTATTTATGAACTCCAACACTGTTTGGATCTTCTCTTGTTGTAGTATGGTCCATATCATGTACTGGTATTCATAGTTATCAATAGGGTAGTATTGTTCCTTGACCGTATTCACAAAAAAATCCCAAGTGGGCTCAACCCCATATATTCCATATTCCTCTTTGGAACTTTTCTCCTAGTAAGTTTCCAACCAATGTTTGGCAAGAGGGAGAGCCTTGAGGAGTGAAAAGGTGATCTTTTCCCTGTCGAAAAAATTGTGAACAAAGAAATAACCTTCTAGCATTTTCAACCATTTTTCTAAGGAATCTGTATCTATCTGACCTTGACATACAAAAATATCAAAATTAAATTGTACCATGAAGGGAGAGGTTCCTCCAAAGTGGCTTCTTGATGAAGATGTGCATGTTTCTATCGATAAGTGTTGAAGGATGTGGAAAACATTCTCCATCATTTCGTTCCTCTGTCGTGCGAGAGATTGCTCAAGAAACAAGCTAATATAATCTTTTTCCCCACCATTTTTCTTTTATGCCACCATAGAGGGTTTCTTGGGCGTGTGAGAGTGATTTTCCTGAAGAGAGACAATCTTGAGACCCAACTTTCTATACTTAGACCTCATCGGGGACATGCACTAAAAAATGATCAAGAGAAACCTGCTTTGATACCATAGATCCATATTATTTTTTAGAATGAAATGAAAGCAAAGATATTACAATGAAATTCTCATAAAAATTGCTAGAAACAAAGAGGTACAACAATACATGATTTATATTAATGAAAGAAATGTACAAAGGTTGTAAAAATACATAGTGCAATAATTAGAATGGTGGCATTTTTATCACTCAGAAGAGATGTGATGACTATGCTCATTCGCAAGAAGATGATTACAATAAGCCTCTTAAGGCCTTTTTATGATAAAAAGAATGCCAAAACCCTAGACATCCAAAAAACTAACCCTAGGAGATGAAGCACCAAAAGTCATGTGGGCCTCATTGGGGTAAGTTAGTACATTAACTTCCTAGGGTCATAAATTTTTCATATGATTTATGTTTTAGGTGCATGATAACCCATTGAAAAGGTGTTTTCGAGAACTATGCATTATTCCATCAAACTTTGACTATGTCTACATATCGACTATGTAAAGCCAAGAAAACACTGTTTGGAGCCCCAAAACCAGCCCTGGAAGTACACAAATATGTACCGACATGAAAAATTCCAAAATAAGCCAGTTGGAATAGGTGGGCGGTCACCAATATTCACCTAGATGCTGTGTAGGGCTTCAGGACAACCGTGTAAGTACAGAACCCACAATTACAAAGAAATTTCCCCATTAGAGAGAAACATGTTGAACTGAAAACTGTCAAGATGAGCCAGTTGGAATTTGGAATAGGTGGGTGGCTCCCAATATCCACCTATATCAACAATATAGAGTAAGTGATAAGAGAAAGAGAGAAGAAAATTTTAATGAGTGAACCTTGAATCCTTATGGTTGATGTAGACTTCTTCCACTTGTTGTTTCCTCCTAGATCAAACATATCCTCCCAAAGATGACCTGAAAGGGATTAAGAATACAATGAAACAACATATACAATCTCTAGCAATCACTTAAAATCCTAAATATATATATATATATATATAAATTCTCAAATTAACAAGAACATGTACACATAGGGTTTTGGGACAAAGATAATCTCTGTTATTCAAATTCAAGATGAAAGGTTACAACCTTTTCTTGCAAACACTACTCTACGAGCCAAGTCCGGGCTCCTCCATCGTGGATCCAAGTGCATCAGTCCCACATAGAATTATCACAACCAACATACCATCAAGGGAAGGAGGAAGGGTTTCATAGGGAGAATGGTTGGAGGGGAAAGCTAAGGCTAAAGATCAGAGCAAGATGGAAAAACTTGGGAAATGAGAGGGAAAGGATTTTGGAAGAGTTTTCTTATTCTCTTGTTCATGTATCTAAATGACTCCTCAAGACCTCTTTTTATATGAGAAAAATATGGTCATTCGATTTGGGGATGGGACATAAGGGGTAAAATGGTTAGGAAACCCTCCATAGCCCTTAAACTTTGCCGAAATATGTGCAATTTTATATTTTTTGTAACTTTTGGAGGTAAACATGGGCTAACTATCATGCAACAAGTGTATGTGTGTGGGATAACTAGCATGAAACACATGTATGTGCAACAGGGTGCGTACATTATCCAAAAAAAAAAATTTTAGAAGGAAACCTCAGCAGTGTGTTTGGAAAAGTATGCAAATGGATGAGCCAATGTCTTGGATGCATAGATGTGGAATTTTGGAATATAACGTATGCCCCCTAATGTGTGAGGTTAGAATAGAAACTGATGGCTGAAACACATTACAATATATTTACATAGTGGGAAGGCATGGAGTTGAGTGAGCCCAAGACGAGTGTTCTTGAGCGTTTAATATGAAAAATAATGATAATGTATTTGAGGTGGGCATAGCCACGATTGAGATAAACTAAGCATGGCTTCCAATCAAGTACATTGCATATCCATTCCATATAAAATAATCATGACTACAAGAAAAATATGAATGTCTATATAAATTATAGCCGTGAATAATACATAATGGATCTACATCTCAAAATCATCTGAAGATATACAATTACAATGTGATATGCATCCTCAGGAACTATCAATTCTTGTGGCAAGAGATGATAACTTCGTAGCTCGAGCAACAACTTCAATATCTTCAAAACTTAGGTAGGAGTACAATAGGAGTGTGAGTACAATAGGAGTGTGAGACTCACTACGTTGAGGTCTTCGACATGTCGACAGGGAAATAATGGAGTACCTCAATCATCACGCACATAACTTCATGGATTATGAATCCGAACTTGACTAGACTCTCAAGATAGTTGACTCATGAAAGTCAAGAGATTAAATGCAGAACGACTGACTCAAGTTGGATAAAACTTCCCTTGGACAAAAGATAAAAAAACTGATGAGACTCAGGAAGCATATTATTGACATAATTTTATGATACATGAGGCACTGCAAACTCTCCATATGTTTGGAAGAGTAACCAAACATAGGACACAACTGTTTGTAACGAGAACAACTTACTAACGTTATACTATATCCCAATGCTTGAAAAACAAACAAAAGGATGTGCTTTGTCCAAGTGCGACTATCTTGTCGTCGATAAAACAAAATGTATATCCCGTCCCCTCTTTTTGGAATATTTGATTTTTTGTCTTTTTCAAATTTTTAACGAGCTTGAAAAAGAATAAAATGATGCTACGTTACAAAGGACGAACGAGTGTCGTGGGAAAGAAAACTAGTTCCAAGCGCATGGAAAATACTAATGTTGAGTCAGTGCAAGGAAACATGTGTAGGATAAGGACACTCGGGAAAATTCCTCCATGGGTCAAGGTGTCAGATCACAAGGTAAAAAAGTGCTACAATGATTTCATCTAAGGAATTCTTTAAAGGTTCAGTAATAGCAACACAAATCCAACATTAGGCCAAATACACAAGGATGTGACATGTGATGTGATTACAACATGACACAACAAGACTCCTTCCATGTGAAGTTTTACGATCCAAGAGAAGGTAAGCTCAATGGTTTTTCATGTTTAGAGAGTCTGAAAAACACTAAAAGAGGACTCCAGAGTGTTCCTTTTTCATAATTAGTCTAGTCGGTTTGAAAAAGTGGTAAAATTATATCAAAAAGACGTCTCTTCAAAATCATTTTAATGTGTGTGATAGATACAAGATCAATCGGATATATTTTCAATTTTAAGGAGTTTGAAAAGAGCTTAGCTATGGACTCAAAACCTTTTTCTAAATTTAGTCCATTGAGCCTGGAAAAGTATAAAACATAACTTAGGAGAACTCTCCCGGCTAGAAATTTATCTCGTGGTGTACCTTTTTCCTAAATAATCTATTGGTCAGAAAAAGGGTTAAACTTGTGCCAAATAGATATTCCTTCTGGACCAATTAATAAGTGTGAAAGGAACAAGGTCACTCGACAATCTTTTCATATTTAAGGAGTCTGAAAAGATCTTAACTATGGACTCCAAGGGGTTTTCTTTTTAATAAATAATATCCAAGGCCCTAAAAGGAGATAAACCAAAACCAGGGAGAATGACCCTTTTTTGAAAATTTAGTCCCCTAGGCCCAAAAAAGGGTTAAAATTACACCTAAGAATAATATTCTAGTGAATTAAAGCTCCTAGGGCATACCTTTATTCATAAATTAACCATTTGGACTGAAAAAGGGGTAAACTACCATCAAACAGATGTGCCTTCAAGTTTTAGTTTCACAAGTGTCAAGGGAAACAAGATCGCTCGACAATATTTTCAATTTTAGAGAGTCTGAAAAGGGATTAAAGAAGACTCGAGGGGGATTATTTTCTTAAGTAATCCAAATGAGATCGAAAAAGAATAAATGAGTTCTCGTTAGATGTTTCTTTCAAAGTTTAAGCGAGATTTAAAGAAAAAAAACATGCTCTTAGGGACTCCCTTGGGCAAAGGCCAAAAAAAGATGAAGAAGAATGAGGCTTCAACACAGAGTCATGGTGGGTCTAAAAGGACTCTCAATCCTATGGAAAACTCGCAACATGGATGCCAAAATGCAACAAAGTATCTACCTAGGGTTTCCATTTAGAGGAAGGATCTACCACCTAATTACGACACTTCTTAAGCAGCATAGACAAATCTGTGTTGCACTTCGGTGGGATTGATCCTATGGCAAAGAGGAAAAATTCAACAAAATGAAAGATGCAAGGTTATGAGAACCTAACCTATATGAAAGTGTCAAAAAA
Source organism: Picea sitchensis (assembly GCA_010110895.2). NCBI lineage: Eukaryota > Viridiplantae > Streptophyta > Pinopsida > Pinales > Pinaceae > Picea > Picea sitchensis. The sequence continues at coordinate 45,162 of SNQJ01S0060600.1, read as the reverse complement.
CAAACATTACCACAGGATGATGTGAGTGTAACCCATCTTATAAAAATACCAAACCAAAAGAAAAAGTTCATAATAACGACCCAAAGATCCCCTCAAAAAGAAACTCAAGCAACCACCAAGCCAATAAAAGGGAAAAAGAGGACCAAACTGCCGAAACAATTCTATAAATACGGGTAGACAACTCATTTTAACCATTGCAAATTCGAAAATAACCAAAAATCCAAAAAAGCTTATTCTTTAAAATGTGGATTCAAGGAGCTACGATGGATGAAAGATATTCAAACATGAACCAAGTAAGTATAAATGACTTCTCTCATAATTTCAATTCATCGTTTATTTTTTAGTTAATTGTTTAGAGGGTGCACGCCCTAGTAAAAGGGGTTGGGTTTGCATGTACGTAGGATGTCCATGCTCAGCCCGCATATATAAGAGGAAAAATTAAAACTTAGCATGTGTATATATGCGACTATCTTAAAGAAAACCTACATACATCTCTTTAAGCTTTCAAAAAAATGAAACAAGGGACTAACCTCAAAACATTTTTGTGCAATAGGATGTATGTTCACTAGCGAGAGAGAGAACTTGAGGAGTTAGAAATCTTGGTCAAGGAGGATCTAGGGGCCATTTCCATGCTCAAGTACTGTGGTATGTGGAAGTTCTTTCATTATCCATTCATGAGGGGACAACCTAGGTTACTAAATCATTTTATAGAGTATTGAAACCTGAATTTTGAGGCCTTCATTCTAGAGGGACAATCATCGACTCTGACTACTGAGGAAATATACTTTTTGACCGACCTCTCTAGGAGAGGGGAATCAGTTAACTTGTGGACTTTTCCTCTAGGACCGCACAACATAGAGGATTATATTAGCATGTACTATAAGGATGGAACTAATAAAGTAGTATCTCAGGTGCCAATTCATAATATCACAAGCCTCAACCTGTAGATAGTACTTTACATGATTGGGAGGATCATAGGATCCGTGACACTTCATCATGATTTGCATTCACAGAGGCATTGTGTAGCTTAGTGTCTACAGGACACCATATTTTACTGGAGCACCACGTTTCTCACATGTATGAAGAAACAATTGATCGACTTCCAAATAAGAACAAACAATAACTTCGACTTTGGGACCATGTTGTGTGCTTTATTTTTTGAGAGCGTTCCAAGCCTTAGACTGTGAGAGACAGTACAAGTCCATATTGTCTCATTTCTAGAATTATGTAGTTGGGAAACTTTGTTGCCTCAACAGGGTGTAGGGAGAGTGCAGGAGGCCTTCGATGACAAATTATTTCACTAGTGGGCCTGTCAAATTCCTGCGATCGAAGACTACCCCTACATAGGGATCAGTTTCCTGAAGGATCTTGATATTCCTATGCCCCCTAGCGAGGAGCACGGAGAGATAGGTACACATTTATTTTTATATTTTAAAGTTATGTCAATTTTAGTTTTTAAATATTATCCTTTTATGTTAACGTCAAATTAATAACTTAGTAATCTGTTATATACATACGTGGGACCAGTACAAACAGCTAACTTTGCTAGGACTAGGTGTCATATTCGATAGGATGACAAACCAACAACAATAGGAGGAACAATAGTCGCGGGATGACCACCAGTTGGAGAGGTTGAGAGAGTATTGCGATGAGTGGAGAGGAACCTTAAATCTCTCACTCATCTAGTTTTGATGGAAGAGATTAAGGACCTACCCCTAGACATGCATTCGTATGTTGTAGGGGTACCTAGGAATTGGGTTCAATTGTTCCGACGTCTTGCAAACGTCGTAGTTCATTATACTAGGGCCAAAAGGACTAGGCCATAGCTAGCACTGGACCACATATGTGTCGAGGGAAATATTTTTGTAATATCTTATGTAGTGAGGGCTTGAGCCCAACGGTGTATAATGGCTCTGTTTGAGGCTTTATGGCCCACATTTTTACGTATGAGATTTTTTTTGGACATATTATTGTTGGGTATGTGTTATTTTCTTTGCATGTGTGTGTGTGGGTGCACTAGATTCGACAACTACGTCTGACGATCCCTCTAGTAGTGGCTTTTGTATCGTGTGCACCAGGATATTTTCTAGGGGGATAACTGGGGGGGGGGGCAGGTATGCACCACCCTGGTTACACACAGTGTTCGGGGGAATGCCCCAAAAATGTTTTTTTGGGCATTTTTTTGCTATTTTTAGTGGATTTTGATATTTTTAGCGGCTCCAAAAATATTTTTTTGGGCGGTTTTTTGCTATTTTTAGTGGATTTTGATATTTTTAGCGGTTTACTAAGTTAATCATGGATTAAGGGATTAGGGTTTTGGTATCTACGAAATACCTAAAAACATTTTATATATTGTATGGTGAATGGTGAAATTCGACATAATGACAATAAGAAAGGTTTTCCCGGTTGAGGGTTTCTGGTATAAAATCTTTGTGTACTCTGTGTATGGTCCATTGATTAAATTCTGTTTTTCTTAAGAATCTATATGCATTTCTTTACTTCACAGGTTTAAATTACATGTGGTATGTTACACATTATTTTCTTCATCCCTGTGATCATTAATGATGTAAACCTATATGTTGCCTTTAGAGGGGTCAGTGGCCTGAGTTCCTAAAGAGAGAAGGGAGAAGAACTTTTCCTGAGAAAAAAAGTTGCATTTTCTTATGTAAAAACCTTATAAAAAAGGAAGTTTGCAGGTTGCTATATAGGCAGGGTGCAAGAATGATCCATTCTCACAGGTTGCACTATAGCTAGGGTGCAAGATGTTCGCAGGTTGCTCTATAGCTAGGGTGCGAGAATGCCTAAATGTGAGAAAACTGAGCATTTTCTCGAATCTTCTAGAAGGAGAAACTTCTATGGTGAGGTGGCATCCGAATGGTTTGGATATTACTCGCTTTCATGATTTAGTGGGATCATCCTAACCTCCTCACCTTATCCTCTTCAACTTATAAAAGGAGAGGAGTTCT
>SNQJ01S0060600.1:24888-42186 GCA_010110895.2 Picea sitchensis | reverse complement strand
GCAGAAATGAATTCAAAGAATTCTGTAAGAAGTGTAGTATAGCAAGGTAGAAGACTACTCCATACACTCATCAACAGAATGGAGTTTTAGAAAGGATGAACATGACACTGATGGAAAAAGAAAGGAGCATGCTCAATAGTGTCGGGTTAGGACAAGAATTCTGGGCAGAGGCAGTGGGTACAACATGTTACTTGGTCAATCGATCACCTTCATCAGTGTTGGATGATATAACTCCACACGAGGTATGCTCTGGAAATAAACCCTCTCTTCAACATCTTAGAGTGTTTGGTTGTGATTCTTATGTACATGTTCCAAAGGAAAATAGTAGTAAGCTGGATAAAAAGGCTAAAAAGTGTATCTTTATTGGTTATAAATATGGTTTGAAAGGTTATAAGCTTTGGAACCCAGAAACCAAGAAAACTGTTTACAGTCGAGATGTTGTTTTTAGAGAGGTAAAAGATGTGTCCAAACATGATTTCCTACCAATGAAATTCAAACCTAAGAAAATAGAGCTTGAGTTGGATGATGCAAAATCTGAATCATCTGAAGAAGAGGAAGCAGAAGAAGAATAATAAGAGCCTCATACCCCAGTATTGAGGAGATCAGTGAGAGATAGAAGGCAACCAGAAAGGTATAATCCACCTAATTTTCATTCCAATTTTTCTTTATCTATTACTGCTGATGATCCCAAAACTGTCAGGGAAGCAGTGAATTAAGAGGATAGTAAACTCTAGAAGCAGGCCATGGTTGAAGAAATGGATGCCTTGGATAAGAATGATGCATGGGATATAGTCAAGTTTCCAGCTGGAAGAAAATCGGTTTGCTGCAAATGTTTGTTCAAGAAGAAGTTTAATGCACAAGGTAAAGTGGAGAAATACAAAGCTCGGTTAGTAGAAAAAGGTTATTCCCAGGTAGAAGGAATTGACTTTGGTGAGAATTTTTCTCCTGTTGCTAAGTTAACTTCTATTAGATTTCTTTTATCTATTGTTGTTTCTTTTGATCTTGAAGTGGAACAGATGAATGTAAAGACATCATTCCTACATGGGGATCTGGAAGAAGAAATCTACATGAAGCAACTAGAAGGCTTTGTAGTGAAGGGAAAGAAAGAGATGGTCTGTAAGCTAAAGAAGTCACTATATGGTCTGAAGAAATCACCTAGGATGTGGTACCAAAAGTTTGATGCATACATCCTTGGATTGGGATTTGTAAGAAGCAGGGCAGATCACTGTGTATATTTCAAGTAGGTTGGTAATCATTTCATTTATGTAGTGTTGTATGTTGATGACATGTTGTTGGTAGGAAATAACATGGATGTTATCAAGGAGGTGAAATCGCAACTATCCTCCAAATTTGACATGAAGGATATCGGTGTTGCTAAATTCATTCTGGTAATGGAGATTAAAAGAGATCGTGAAAACATGAAACTCTAGTTGAATCAAAGAAAATATGTTGAGATGATATTGCAGAGGTTTAATATGCATGGAAGTAAACCGGTCAAGGTTCCTATTTCTATAGGTGTAAAGTTATCTACAGATTAGTGTCCCAAGACACAGGAAGAAGAAGAGGACATGTCCCTTTTTCCGTATGCCAATGCAGTTGGCAGTTTGATGTATGTAATGGTATGTACTAGACCAAACATTGCACATGTAGTGGGAATTTTGAGTAGGTATATGTAAAAACCAGGGAAGGAGCATTGGACAACAGTAATGAGGGTCTTTAGGTATCTTCGTGGAACTACTAGTTATGGATTGTGCTACCAAGGAAGACCAGGATTGGACAGAGTGGTGGACATACATGGTTTTGTTGATGCAAACTAGGCTGGAAATTTGGATCGCAGAATATCTACAAGTGGGTATGTGTTTAACCTATTTGGAGGAGCAATCAATTGGATGAGAAAAATACAAGATGTAGTGGCACTCTCAACTACAAAAGCTGAATACATGGCAGCCACTCATGTAAGCAAGGAGGCATTATGGTTACAAAGATTGTGTTCAGTTATTGGGTTGGTACAACAAGCAGTGAGATTAGATTGTGACAGTCAGAGTGAAATATTCCTAGCAAATAACCTAGCTTATCATTCGAAGACAAAGCATATTGATGTTCAGTATCACTTTGTGAGAGACATGGTTGAGGAAAATAAGTTATTGCTAGAAAAGGTTGACACTTTGAAGAATGTTGCAGATTCGTTGACAAAGTGTGTGAGCACAGAAAAGTTCTCCTGGTGTAGAGTAATAATGGGCATTGCTTCCCTGGATTGTTGAATATATAATCCCATGGACCCCTGGATGCAAAGAAAACAAAAAGTGGGAGAATGTTGGGTATGTTTTATATTCTTTGCATGTGTGTGTGCGGGCGCGTCAGATTTGACAAATGCATATGAAAATCCCTCTAGTAGCTCCCTTTGTGTCATGTGAACCGGGTGCTTTCCTAGGGGGGTCCTAGAGGGGGTAGGTATGCCCCACTCTTGGTTACACACAGCATTCGGGGCAGTGCCTCGATTTTTTTTTTGGGTATTTTTTTGCTATTTTTAGTGGATTTTTCTATTTTTAGCGGTTTACTAAATTAATCCTGGATTAAGGGATTAGGGTTTTGGTATCTACGGAATACCTAAAAACATTGTATATATTGTATGGTGAATTTTGAAATTCAACATAATGACAATAAGAAAGGTTTTCCCGGTTGAGGGTTTCCGGTATAAAATCTTTGTGTACTCTGTGTATGAGCCATTGATTAAATTCTGTTTTGCTTAAGAATCTATATGCATTTCTTTACTTCACAGGTTTAAAACTTACAATTATTATATATATACATATTTTTTCCTTATGGATAAAACATTTTGCACAAATGTATTTACATATGCATGTATGTGGTTTTTTTTACTTTTATGTGTGAGGAATATGCCAATCTAATACATGATTAGCCAATGTATTAGTTAGTTGATTAGATCTCCTAGGAACATGAATATAAGTACTATAATAAAAATAGCATTCTAACAGACTTACCCTAAGGAATCATCAGTGAAGGGTGCGATCATAGACACGGTATATTCCATTTAACTTAGACATGACTAGTTGAACATATAGATAAACCCAAAGGTGAAAAATTCCATGTGACAAGGAATCAAGTAGTAATTATATTAAGGCATTGTACTTGATAAAATTATTGGTTGCTTCACCCAGAAAAATAACTCCAGAAGACATCAATTGAACAAAGGGCGTGAATATCACCTAAGCCGTGGAATCAAGCCTCTGAGTGTTTCGGCTAGCACCATCCACGAACCCAACATAGACTTCAGAATCACTTGGCATATTCCACAGTTAAAAGAAACACAATAAACTACACGTCCACAAGACAAAAAAGAAAAAAAATTATAAATAAATATATACATTATATACAAGAAATCACGCCCATGTGATCGACCTAAGCGTAATACTTCTTAAGGTAGATCCCATTTCTAGGCTCTGAAAGAGAATTACCCTCAAAATAAACCAGTTGATAGGAACCCTTATCTAAAACTTTCTTAACAATGAATGGTCTAAACCACATGGGTTTGAATTTGCCTTCCCCCAAGGCATCTTTAACTTGGCCATAGACCAGGACAAGATGGCCTTTGGAGAAAACTCCAGGGAGGACAGACGGATTGTACTGACACTTGACACATTGTTTGTGAGCCTTGTTGGCCAAGGCTGCATCTCGAAGTTGCTCATCAAGCTGCTCGAGATATAGAAGATGCTCTTCAAGTTGAGTAGTGTTGAGCAGTAGTTCCACTGCCAACTTAAGAGAGAGAATTTTTAATTCTATGGGAAAGAATGCCTCTATCCCGTAACGAGTTGGAAAGGAGAAATAACATTAGTAGTCTTGACTAAGGTTCGATAAGCCTAAATTGCCGAGTACAACATAAAATGCCAATTCGACTTGGCCGAATTGATAGTCCGTTGGAGGATAGTATTGAGAGACTTATTAACAACCTCCACTTGACCATTCTCTTATGGGTAGTAAGGTGAAAAATTTTCTTTCTTAAAACCCGATTTTGATGTTAACTCGGACATCATTTTGTTCTAGAAGTGACTTACATGGTCTGTGACAATCTCCTTTGACATATCGAACTTGGATACAATCTGGTTAAAAACAAAAGGTGCAGTCATTTCTCTGTCATTGCTAAATGTTGGCATGGCCTTGACCCATTTAGTGAAGTAGTCTACCACCACAATGATATAATGATGGCCCCTAGCTGAAGTTGGGTGGCATGTAGTGAAATCAATCCCCCACTTGGTGTAGGGATCAACAAAAATAACTAGAAACATGGGAGCAAGGTGTGCCCACATATTCCAAGAGAAGAAATGACATGGGTGAAACTTCTTGACCTCCTCTACACAATATTTGATCAACAAGGGCCATAATTATCCAGAACAAATAATTTTATGGGTTGTTCCCAACCCAGGAAAGGGATCTCCACATGCTACAGTGTGGCAGTCATTCAACACAAGCTCTACCTCTTCATGAGTGATACAATGACAGAGAATTCATTCAAATCCTTGACGATATAAAGTATAATTGATGATAAGATAGTTCCATGCTTGATGGTGTATTCATCGATTCTCATCACGAGAAGCAGAGGAAGGGAACTTCAAATTTTGAAGATACACAAGTATATCTCCATACCAAGGGTCCAATGTACAATAAGCAAAAAATCCCCATTGATCAGTGACTCTTCGAGAAAATTGTTACCACTTTCAAACATGAGTTCCAAAATTAGTTCAGCAAAGACCAAGGACTTTTTAGATTTTTTCGAAACAAAATCGAAGTCAAATTCTTGTAAGGATGAATATCCATCGACTGATTTTCCCGTCGATGACATGTCATGTCAACACATATTGAAAAGGGTTCACGACAACTACGACGATGGTCTTGTGAAGTAAGATGTAATGATGGAACTGTTGGACAACATGGAAAACTACGAAATCAAGTTTCTCAAGATGGGTGTAGTTGAGTTCCGATCCTACCAAGCCTCGACTAATATATTAGATAACATGCTCTTCAAGCATGTCATCCTCTTGGACCAATACCATGCCAATAGTATACTCTGCGGCAGCCAAATACAAAAGAAATCATTGACATAATTTGGAGCACTGAGAAGAGGTCCAGACGTAAGAGAACATTTCAATGCTTTGAAAGAGCACTCATCCACTTCATGCCAACAAAATGCGACCCCTTTATTCAATAGACACATAAACCCTTTAGTAATATCGGCATAGTGAGCAATAAAGAGCTGAAGAAAATTAACCTTCTATAGACTTTGAAGTTGGGGGATTGTGTGTAGGGTAGTAAATTGAACTATTGCCTCAACCTTCATAGGATCGACCATGGTCCCTTTAGTTGACAAGACAAAACCTAAAAAGTGACCCGATGTTACTCAAAAACTACACTTATTTGGATTAAGATGAATCTGGTAGTAGCGACACCTCTCAAATATAAGTCGTAAGTGGGAGGGATGATTAAATCTCTTATGAGAATGTGATGCCATATCATCAAGATACACTTTGAGTATATGTTTCAGGTCGTGGAAGCTGAATGACATGGCCCACTAAAAATTGGCTCCAACATTCTTAAGGACTAAGGGAATTTTCTTGTATGCAAATGTACCCCAAGGATATATAAACGCCATTTTATGTTGATCCTTGGGTTTGATTTGAATCTAGTTTTACCTAGAAAAAACTTCCATAAAAGAAAAGACCTCACAACCCACTTATTCATCACCAATATGGTCAATGAATAGGGTTGGAAAAATTATCCTTTGGGAAATATTTGTTCAGATCATGAAATTCCATACACACATGGATCATACCTTGTTTTTTGTTGACATGAATAGGGTTCGACACCCATACCTTCAATTTCACTAGATAGATGAAACCAACCTTAATGAGTTTCTCCACCTCAGCATTGATGGTCACTGCCTTGCGAGGATTGACTAAGTGAAGCTTCTTCCCAACAGGATTAGCATCGGCTTAAGTTGTAATCTCTTGTTCAACTATACATGGGTCAATTCCTAGCATCTCCTCACAAGAAAATGAAAAAATGTCGCAAAACTCTTTAAATAATTCAGTATATATCTGAATCTCCTCCGAGGAACAATTTTCTCTGATGAAGATGTTTTTCATGACGCCAGGGGTCCTAGAGATGTCGATAGGAATATTTTTATCTATAATTTCCATTTTTCCCTTGGCATAGATTCCATGCGTGGCTAGAGGGTTAACATGACAAGTGGTATCTCCATTGGTGGTCATAGTAAACTCTCCTACCTCTACTCTCCTCAACTCAGGTAAGAAATAAGATCTGTGGTGAAGATCATCCCAAGGTCTATTCAACCCAGTCATTTCCTCCAAATTCTCCTCGCCGAAGGGCAAGACAAAGCCCAAAGGATCATGAGTGGAAAGAGATTCTTCAACCCAAATAGGCTCAAGAATGGGATCTAGCTCCTGTGAGGGAGTTGGATCACGGTTAACTGAGGCCTACTGGAAAATACTGTACACAACCTCAACAACGGATAAGAGAATAGCCATTCTAGGATTCCCTACCCCTTCCATCAAAGCTGATGGAGAAGGTAAACTCTATGGGTCATTAATGTAACTCATTCTAAAAGAAATGACTTGAAAAATCACAGACTTCGGTTAATCGAGGACAGTCGAAATAAAATCGACATCATTGGTAGGCGGTGGATAATCAAAAGTCCCCATTAGAGATGGAAATGATCTGGCACCTAAGTTGACGGTACCTGGCCGTGGGTTTTCAATCATCAGGACCATGGATACCCCCGATGAAGGGTCAGGATAGGAGAAGGATAACTGATCAACGGTTATGATCCAACCTTCGTGACGAAAAAACAAGACCTGAAAAACAATGGATACAACCGCTTCCATAGTGTATGCCCAACTCCATCCTAACAAGATATTGTAGTCAAGAGGAACATCAACTACTTCTACCTTGACGCACACGGTTTTCCCCTCCAACTGCATGGTGAAGGAGGGAATTATGCCATGTGGTCTAAAAGATCGGTCATTAAATGTGGTTAGCAATGTGGGCAACAGACACAACTCGGGTTGGCCATGGCCTTCCAACATGCCAACGACATCACGCAAGTCGAGGCACCCTCATCAATCGTTGTATGAAAAAAGTGTTAGGTCAACGATTTCATCGTAAACACCACTAATATCATAAAAGCAACGTGGTGAGGAATACAAGGTTTATAATATATATAATAAAAAACAATTATTCCCGAGTTAGTAGTCTCGGCCGCTCCCAAGGAATAAAAAAAGTCTTTCCTCTGTGAGGGGAAACTCTAGAGAACATACAATGTAGACATTACACAAGGAGTTTGTGCCATATCCTCCACGATGGAGTATTTCTGAGAAAACTTTGCATTCAGTTTGTGAGAGGCCTTTTTAAACGCACCCTTAGGGATGTGAGTCATTGTTTCTCCCATAGTCTTCTCAATTTGAAGAGGAGGTGGTTGGTTGGAGGCTTCTTTTCCCTTCTCAATAGATTCTGGAATTCCATAATTATGAGCCCTGGTCTACAGATGAGCATATAATATCATCATATACATGTTTGCGGATCTGTTATTAGCATTAGGCACATATGCTACCTGATTTCCCCCAAACACATTTGTGGATGAGGAATCTTGAGACATATTTTTACTTTGTGGGAAAGGATTGGTTAAAATAATAGGTTGTTTCTATGCCAATATATTTTGGGCCTCCTCAAGCCGAGGGAATTTCCTCCTCAAGATGAGGGCATTGGTGAGTCAAGTGATCATCCATGCAAATCTTACATGAAAACTTCACCTTCCTCTATTTTTTTTTACCCTCACCATAATTATTCATAGCCTTCTTATCCCCTTTACCATTCTTGTTTTTATATTTCGTCTTTCCCTTAGATTGTTGGTTACCCTTGGGATTCGTCAACTGCAAACTATGTACATTCGATGTTTGGGTTGTAGGGGCAGTCGAAGCAAGATTTTTGTTGGCCATAGTCTGTTGAATTGATAAATGTTGTAACTGGTTAGTCAATTGATCTATGGGATTAGTTTGTGCCGAGCCTACTATGCCATCAGTGTGAGGCTCATAATTCTATTTTGTCTTGTTGAAATTTGACTATGGTGCATCTCGAAGGATCTCGTACAACATATCGGATTGAGAGTAAATCAACTCCAGTTGTTGGGCTCTCATGATAACCTCTTCTTCGTAAAAAAACCTAGATGTCGTGACTTCTTTGGATAGACATAGCACCAAGGAATTTAGGAACCAATTGAGCTAAAATGCGGTAGGGACATTCAATTTGATCAATCTCTTTCATCAACGCTATTCTCAGATGTGATCCAAAATATGGATGACTTTGGTTTGCTTGAAGTTGGCCAGAAACTCAGTGCCAACATCATATCTTACTAGCAACTAGAAATGGTTTAAAAAAACCATAGCTAGGTTATTAAAGTAAGCATACTTCGAGCTATCAAGCTTGATATACCATTTCCCAACACCCCCTATTAGACTAAGTTGAAAAAAACACAACTGAATGGAGTCATCCTTCAATGAGTTGGATGAGCACCATAAATGAAATGTCATAACATGATCATATGGATATTTTCCAGGATTTCCTTCAAACTTAGGGATGTTCGAGGGAAAATTAGTCAGCATGGGGGGCCAATGTGGATCATGATAGATCAGATCGTTCAATAGCCTCTAAAAGTATAGAAAATGAAGAGTTTCTAGGAAAGGTAGTCTAGGTTGTGATGGATTCAAAGGAAAAGAGAGGCCTGGATTTTGACTGGCACCAGGTTTCAAGGAAAATTTTTCCTGCTGGCTAGGATTTTGGTAGAAACTATGTTGGCCCTGGCCAGTAAAAAGAATTTGTGCTTGATTCTGCATTGCCAACAGATTCCCATAGTTGGATGACAAACCTTGTGTATGGATTGATCCATACACATTATTCTAAGGACCTTGGTGGAGGTTCCCCCCAACTGACCTTGTAACACCCGAGGTTTTGAACCCCCACTTTAAATAATGTATTGTTACAATGTTGAGAGACTAGAGTGCCCAAACAATTACTAAAGGGCCAGTGTGCCCAAGAAATGTATTTTTTTTATCATTATTAATAATAAACACACCGCTAGCTTCTAGATGGATAATGACTAGAGTTATACGGGGCTATGATTCCACAAGAGAGGGGGCTTGAGGGGTTGAGTGTTGATTCCTATTTTTTTAATTAAACCTTTTGTCTAAGGGAGGGGATCGGTTACATGAAATTATTGGGGAAGGCCAGGAGGTTATTGATTCCCCCACGAAGTTACTTAAACCTACCTCTAGTTTGATGGGGGGTTCGACTGATGGATTTTTCATTGATTTCTTATACTTTCATTCTTTCCCTCACGTAATCTCATGCACTCACTTACCCATTCCCTGATCCATCCTCATTTGTGTCTTGCCTTGGGAAAGGGAGCTGAACTACTAAAGATTATCCATGGGATAGTTGGCTGTAATGGTCACTAGTGCAATCCAACCACGACTTGGGGCCTGCATGTCTGAGATGTGTTGGCCTATGCCCTATTTTTCTCACAACTATGAGTCCTGAGAGTTCTAGCATTGAGATTCTAGACTGGCTATGCTGGAGGCCCTCACAGGAAGCAAAAGAACTACCTTAGGGACTGCATGGCAGAGAAGGGTGGAGGTCCATTCTCTCGGGTGGTATAGGCTAGGTAGAAGAGAGATGGGTACTTGGATTATTGTGGGTGCTGGGAAACTTGTGAGAGCTTGAGAGATGACTGGTTTAGGAACCCAATCACACTCTGGAACTGTCCTTGTGGATTCATAGCCCTGGCTCGGGGGTGACACTGCTGTTGATATTTGGAGCAATGGTGTCTATGGTTGGGTGGAATGCCCTTGGTCTGCATCCAGTTGGTTTCATATTTCATAAAGATAAGTGATCTATGTTGTGTTATCATTATCTATGTACGAATGTATTCTGTTGTGTAATTTAATTATCGTTTACATGTATATGAATGTATTTCCACTGTATATTTAATTATCATTTAATATAATCTTAGATTATGCATGTTTGTTGGATATTGTTGTGCATGTCGTCTTTTATTTTATCTTATGCATTCTTATTCATGAAAGAAGGTATCAATAAGAGAAAGTAGTCCAAGGGAGGACTTGAAGGTAGCATGCCCCGACCTGTGGGTGGTTGGGGATGTCATAGATTGGTATCAGAGCTTCTAGTTGAAACATTGGGCCAGTATGGGTTGGGTCTATTGGCCAGAGTCTTGTGGTCAAGATCAAACTTTGACCATGATGTTGAAAAGCTCAGGAGGAATGGCATTGTAGAATCTACGCAGGAGTTAGATCGTCAGAGATCTGTTGAAATGGGTTCAAAGGATCATGACCATCCCCTTCAAATTCCGGAGAGATCGCCACTGTAGGATCAGGAGAGATCCAGGATCATTGGATCAGAGGACAAGGGAACATGGGTCATTCGATGAAAATGAATCAAGGGTTAAGGTCACCACCATCAGATCCCATGGGAGAGAGAGATCAACGAACATGAGGCATTGTGAGGAACCAAGTTTCATGGGAGTTAATTTCCCAAGTTGGTCTTGCAATCCAAACCACGGTTTCATCGAGGGGTTATGTGTCAGCATCAGGAGAATTGTAGGGATAAAAGTGGGTTACTCCAAACTGTCAATGCGTTCCCCCGTAAATTGAAAGGCATGCAGTGATGTAGCATGTTAGTGCTCAAGTGACGAACCTCCGAAGAGTTGAAGTAGCCTAGGAACCATCAATCTGTGGGAGGAAACACGTCCACCGATTACGTGCTCCGGATAAAATGCTCTAGGAAAAAGTGAGCGAGGAGGGGGTTTGAAGTTTGAGACTTCTGAAACATGAAGACCCAAAAGGATATCAACGATTGATTTGTAGTGAGCCATGCATCACCAGATCTAGGGATTTGGATAAAATCCTGTGGGGCTAGATAAGTTTGGAAGTTTGAGATTTTTGAAGTCCGAAGTCCCGAAGAAATTGTAGTCTTTGATATGCAGGGTGGCACGCGTCACCATATCATGATATTCGGACAAAACATTTTTCAAAAAAAAAAAGGTTGAGGTTTGAGATCTTCAAAGTCTGAAGCCCCGAAGTAAAACATAGCCATCAGATCCAAGAGGACACATGGCGATAGATTGGCCAGTTCGGGAATGCAGAGTTCGGGAGAATTGGAAGTGTGTTATTCTGAAAACTCCCGAAGTCTGAAGAGCTGAAGTGATGGGGCACGATGAGGTCATCTAGAGTTTATGTGGACCCTGGAATTCCCGAAGTGACGTGGCTTGCAGACGTCACCTGGGATGACATGGAAACATGAGATGTGTGCCACGTGTCAGTATTTTTTGAGCATTTAGATGATTGATATGTCAAATAGAACGTGACACATGTCACTCGCCTGATTGGGCCATGTGTCCACTTCTAGTATTTCACCACGTGGTGATAGATCATGGAGTCCAGAGACTGAGCACTCCAAAGGGGAAATATGTGATAGGTTATGTTGGGTCGAAAAATCCTGAAGGACCAAAGGATGGAGTACACATCAACCATTGATTCAACAAGAAACACATCAAAGGATCCTCAACTTCAGGTGAAAGCACTTTGGGAGAAAGTGTAGGAGGGAAGTTTGATACTTCCAAATCCTGAAGAGATGAAGTGATTCACAGTTGTTGATCTATGGGAGGACACCCATTGGCAGATCATGAAATCCGAGTAAAAACTTTCCAAGAGTTGGAAAGCGAGGAAAGTTGAGACTCCCGAAGGATGGAGTCCTAAAGAAGATATTGATCGTTGATCGTGAAAGAGGACAAGGTTCGTTGCTCTGGTCCTGGATGGAAAGATTCAAAGTCCCGAAGCTATGGACAAGAACCTTTTCAGCTAAGTGTAGAGTCATGGCCGTGGTCATATGCATACTGAGATCCGAGGGAAGGAGGGCTAAGGGCTGAATTCGTTGTCTTTGAGACAGATAAGTGCTAAGGAAGGATTTAGTTAGGGTTCTAGTCGAGGTCACCTGGGAAGGTGGTTTGAAGGAAGATCCTGTGCAGGATGAAATTATGTGTCAGCCAAGGATTAGATGGCACTATTATTTTCAGAGAATGGGGATATGATCTCCATGAAAAAAAAGAAGAAAGAGACATGTATCATGGTTTGGCAATTTTGTTTTTCATACACATAATTCTAACAAAATGGTCACTTGCACATTTTGCATAATTAAGGGTTTTAAACACATCAACTCACGATGCGTATTGAGGAAATGGAAGAAGGCGAGGGAGCCTCCAGTCAGGATAAGGAGGCCGAATGCCCGAATACTAGAGTTGGTAATGAAAAGACAGATTCTAATGGATGTAAGGAAAAAGGAGAGCAGGAAACATTGATAGAAACGGTAAGAAGCCTGAAAATGGGAGGGCAGAGCTACAAATTAGACAATGAGAGACTGATAAGAGAGAAAAGTCAGATAAATGCTTGAGTGTTGTAGAGCTTAAACTAGTTACAGAGGAAAACAAAGAAGGGATCAAACTCAAGACCAGAGGAAGAAGGCAGGTGCCATGAAATAAGGGATGATCGTGGAAGATATGGTTATTCCAGAAGTTCTAGCATAGCTCATGGACACCACTCACCTCCTTAATAAGAAATATAGTTTTATGTAGTGGATGATCCCATAAGCGGTCTAGAGGTGTCTCTTGTCAGACACCAAAGAAGGAAACAAGAGGTAGATATTTTGCAAGGAGATCTGAGGAAGCTCAAGCCACCTTCCTTTGGGGGTGAAAGAGAAAGGGAAGATGATGATGAAGCAAGGTTTCTTAGGCTCAGGAGACATTTTTAGTTGCATAACTATTCATCCAACCTAGAAGCCAGGATTGCCACTTACCATTTACACGGGAAAGCTGCAATGTGGTGGGACCAACGGAAGCAAGTGGAACATGTTAATGAAAGTAGGATCACTTGGAAACAATTCAAGAAGTACTTCTAGAAGGAGTACCTCTCACATAATTTCTATGACAAGAAAATGCAGGAGTTATTTGAACTAAGGTTGGGAAGCATGACTATGGCAGAGTATGAGAATAAGTTCTTGGGATTGTTAAAATATGTCAGGTTCATTGGTGATGAGAAAGTGAAAATACAGAGATTTCTAGGTGGATTTCTCACATTTTATAAGGAAAATATCAAGTATGATGAACCCAAGACCTTGAATGAGGCCATCAGGAAGGCTAAATACTTGTATGAGCAAGGCCAAGGAAGAGAATCCCTGCTGAAATATTGGAAGGACAAGAAGAATGTGAAGTCTGATCAGGGGAGGAAAGGATTGAAACCTCCCTTCAATAGGAATGAGCCTAATAGAAGTCATCAAGATCAGTATGCTAAGGGGGATTCCAAGAAGGAAGATTCCTTGGAAAAAGGGGGAAGACCACCAATCCAATGTTGGGGATGCAAGTAATATCACTTGTACAAGGATTACCCACACAGAAAGGACAGAGTGAAGACTATGCACAACATCCAAGAGAATACAACAATCAAAGATATGGGAAGAATCTATGCATCTTTAAATGATCGACAAGCAGAGTACCAATCCAATATGATCGAGGTGGAAGGTAAGATCATAAATAAACATGTTGATATTTTGATTGATTCAGGAGAAATTCATTGCTACATTGATCCTAAGATAGTGGATATATTACATTTGGAGAAAATTAAACTTGGAAAAGTAAGTTTGGTTCAGTTAGCCATTGGAACCAAAAGAAGAATTCATGATATGGTCAGAAGTTGTTACATAAGTCTTAATGGTGTGAATACTAGTTTGGATCTAAATATCATACCATTGGGGTCTTATGATGTTTTGATTGGGATGGATTGGTTGGAAAAACATCATGTTGTCCTAGATTGTCATAACAAGACATTTACATGTCTTGATGGAAATGGAAAACAAAGCACAATGAAAGGAGTTCCAAGACCCATCTCTATAAGGGAGATTTCAACCTTACAGCTGGAAAGATGGTTTAGGAAGGGATGTCAATTGTATGTAGCTCATGTGGAAGAGCCAGATAATACAAAGGGGCCAAGCCTTCCAAATAATACAAAGGGGCCAAGCCTTGAAGATTTCTTGGTGCTACAGGAGTTTGAATATGTATTCTAAGAAATACCTAGATTACCACCAAGGAGGGAGATAGATTTCTCAATTGATTTAGTGCTAGGAGCTGCCCCAGTGTCAAAAACACCTTACAGAATGAGAACACCAAAGTTAAAATAATTACAAATGCAGTTGGAGGAATTGTTGAAGAAAGGGTACATACATCCAAGTGTTTCACCTTGGGGAGCACCAATACTTTTTGTCAAGAAGAAGGATGGAACCTTGAGGCTGTGTATTGACTTCCAATAGTTGAACAAGTACACTATAAACAAAAAGTATCCTCTACCTCGAATTGATGACTTCTTTGATCAGCTAAGAGGAGAAAGGAAATTTTCAAAGATTGACCTGAGGGAAGGATACCATCAGGTAAGAATCAGGGANGACATTCATAAGACAACCTTTAGGATGAGGTATGGGCATTATGAATTTTTAGTGGTTCCATTTGGACTGACCAATGCACCAGTTTTCTTCATCTTCTTAATGAACGACATATTCTAAAATTATTTGGAAAAGTTTTTCATAGTATTCCTGGATGACATACTTATCTATTCTAAGTCTGAAGAGGAGAATGAGAATCACTTAAGACTGGTATTGCAAGTACTGAGAGAACATAAGTTGTATGCCAAGTTGAGTAAGTGTTCCTTTTATCAAAAGCAAATCCATTACTTGGGACACATTATTTAAGAGCAGGGCATAGCAGTATCTCTAGAGAAGATCGAAGGCAATAGAGGATGGCCAACACCCAAAAAATGTGTCAGACATCAGATATTTTATGGGATTAACTGGCTACTACAGAAAGTTCATAGTAGGGTTCTCTAAGATTTCTCATCCCATCACTTCTTTGCAAAAGAATGGAACTAAATTTGAATGGACACTCAAGTGTGAAAATAATTTTAATATGTTGAAGGAATTACTTACTAGTGCGCCTTTTTTAAATATTGTTGACCCAAATGAAAGTTGTGTGGTATGTATAGATGCATGTAAGGAAGGACTTGGGGGAGTTCTCATGCAAAATGGACATGTCATTGGATATGATTCCAGAAATATTAAGGAACATGAGAGGAACTATGCTACGCATGACTTGGAACTTCCTACCATTGTCCACACCTTGAGAATGTGGAGGCATTATCTCATGGGGAAGAAATTCGAATTAAGGATAGAACACATTGGCATGAAGTATCTTTTTGAACAATTGACCTTGAATGCCAAGCAAACAAGATGGCTGGAATGTTTAAGTGAATATGACTTCAATATCAAGCATATCAAGGGAAAGGAGAATAAATTTGTTGATGCACTTAGTAGAAGAGTGCATATCATGCATGCTACTATTGTCAATATGGATCAGTCAGACTTGAAGAGCATAATTTTAGATGGTCTTGCTACAGATCAACATTACCTGCAGGTAAAGGAAAATCTATAGCAAGGAGATGTACAACCAAAAATAAAGGAGTATGAGATAAATGAAGATAGATTACTCATGCATAAGAATAGAATATATGTTCCTAGTTCCAAAGAACTGAGGAATTTGGTACTGAAGGAAATGCATGATGTTCCTTATGCTAGACATCCTGGTTACTATAAAACAATTACAGTAGTAAGAAGCCAATTATTTTGGCTGGGAATGAAGAAGGATGTTGTTGATTACATTGCTCAATGTATGGAATGTCAGAAGGTGAAGGCTAAGCATAGATACCCAGCAGGTTTGGTGCAACCATTGCCAATCCCAGAGAATAAATGGGAAGTGATCACCATGGATTTCATCATAGGACTACCCAAAACGAATAAGCAACATGATTCAATCATGGTGGTGGTTGAAAAATTAACAAAGACTGCTCATTTTGTGCCTGTGAAGGCAATGCATACAATGGCTAATATTGAAAAAATATTCATGAAGGAAATTGCTAGGTTGCATGGGTTACCTAGGAAAATGGTCTCGGACAGAGATACGAAGTTTACCTCCAATTTCTGGAGGGGATTGTTTAAATGATTTGACACAAATATGAACTTTAGCACAACATATCATCCCCAGACAGATGGGAAACCAGAGAGGGTCAGTCGAATAATTGACGACATGCTGAGAATGTATGTGATGGATAAGCCATCTAAGTGGGAAGATTACTTACACTTGATTGAGTTTACATATAATAATGGGTATCAAGATTCATTGAGAATGAGCCCATTTGAAGCCTTGTATGGTAGGAAATTCAATACTTTAGTAAGATGGGACAACCCAGCAGATAGAGTGGTACTTGGGCCGGAGTTGCTCAAGGACATGGATTCAGACCAGGTGGTCAAGATCAACCAGAATTTAAAGGCAGCTCAGGATAGACAAAAATTTTATGCAAACAAGAACATGGCAACTAGAGAATTTAAAGTAGGGGAGCATGTACTTTTGAAAGTGAAGCCCAAGAAAAGCTCTTTGAACTTGGGTATTTGTACAAAGATGGAAGCCATATTCTATGGTCCATTTGAAATATTGGATAGAATAGGGCCAATTTCATACATGATTGCATTGCCTACATGTTGGCAACCAACCCAATTTTTTTGATTACTCTCAAAAGATGCCTACACCCCTTGTCGTATTATGACAAATCATTGTCGCATTGTACTTCTATACATTCATCTCATTCTGCGACAATTACAATTTGATTTCGATTCAGTTTTCACAACTGCAAGTCTGAAAACACCTCTTTCGTTGCCTGGATTGTTGTCATTTTTTTTGGTTGATTTGCTGAAAGACACTTGACCACTGTTTTATTACATGACTGCTAAAAGGCTCTCTCGAACTTATGTCTTGTTTACACATTTAGATATGATTTGATTCCTAAACCTTTGGGCATAAAAGTTATTGGTTTTGTTCTGATCTTATGAAAATCGTAATAGATTTGGTCTTATTGCTTTTATCCTTATTATTGCTTTCACTCATTCATTATATGAAAAGCTTTGTATCATAATGTTCTCAAAAGATTGGAATGCAAACATTTCAATATGCACCGAATACATTGGCAAGTTATAAGGTATAATGACAATGGTTTGAAGGCGCATGGGTTAATCATATTTGACTTCACAAATCGATCCTTGGTATATTGT
>SNQJ01S0060600.1:3587-24838 GCA_010110895.2 Picea sitchensis | reverse complement strand
TGTTGTTGGTAGGAAATAACATGGATGTTATCAAGGAGGTGAAATCGCAACTATCCTCCAAATTTGACATGAAGGATATCGGTGTTTCTAAATTCATTCTGGGAATGGAGATTAAAAGAGATCGTGCAAACATGAAACTCTAGTTGAATCAAAGAAAATATGTTGAGATGATATTGCAGAGGTTTAATATGCATGGAAGTAAACTGGTCAAGGTTCCTATTCCTATAGGTGTAAAGTTATCTCCAAATTAGTGTTCCAAGACACAGGAAGAAGAAGAGGACATGTCCCTTGTTCCATATGCCAGTGCAGTTGGCAGTTTGATGTATGTAATGGTCTGTACTAGACCAAAAATTGCACATGCAGTGGGAGTTTTGAGCAGGTATGTCAAAACCAGGGAAGGAGCATTGGACAAAAGTAACGAGGGTCTTCAGGTATCTTCATGGAACTACCAGTTATGGATTGTGCTACCAAGGAAGACCAGGATTGGACAGAGTGGTGGACATACATGGTTTTGTTGATGCAAACTGGGCTGGAGAATTGGATCACAAAATATCTATAAGTGGGTATGTGTTTAACCTATTTGGAGGAGCAATCATTTGGATGAGAAAAAGACAAGTTGTAGTGGCACTCTCAACTATAGAAGCTGAATACATGGCAGGCACTCATGCAATCAAGGAAGCATTATGGTTACAAATATTGTGTTCAAGTATTGGGTTGGTACAATAAGCAGTGAGATTAGATTGTGACAGTCAGAGTGCAATATTCCTGGAAAAGAACCTAGCTTATCATTCAAAGACAAAGCATATTGATGTTCAGTATCACTTTGTGAGAGACATGGTTGAGGAAAATAAGGTATTGCTAGAAAAGGTTGACACTTTGAAGAATGTTGCAGATTCATTGACAAAGTGTGTGAGCACATAAAAGTTCTCTTGGTGTAGAGTAATAATGGGAAATTCTTCCCTGGATTGTTGAATATATAATCCCCTGGACCCCTGGATGCAAAGAAAACAAAAAGTGGGAGAATGTTGGGTATGTGTTATATTCTTTGCATGTGTGTGTGTGGGCACGCCAGATTTGGCAACTGCATATGACAATCCCTCTAGTATATCCCTTTGTGTCATGTGAACCGGGCACTTTTCTAGGGGGGTCCTAGAGGGGGTAGGTATTCCCCACCCCTAGTTACGCGTAGCATTCGAGGCAACGCCCCGATTTTTTTTTTGGTGGTTTTTTTCTATTTTTAGCGGATTTTTCTATTTTTAGCGGTTTACTAAAGTAATCCCGGATTAAGGGATTAGGGTTTTAGTTTCTACGGAATACCTAAAAACATTGTATATATTGTATGGTGAATGTTGAAATTCAACATAATGACAATAATAAAGGTTTTCCCGATTGAGGGTTTCCGGTATAAAATCTTTGTGTACTCTGTGTATGAGCCATTGATTAAATTCTATTTTTCTTAAGAATCTATATGCATTGCTTTACTTCACAGGTTTAAAACTTACAATTATTATATATATACATATTTTTTCCTTATGGATAAAACATTTTGCACATATGTATTTACATATGCATGTATGTGTTTTTTTTTACTTTTATGTGTGAGGAATATGCCAATCTAATACATGATTAGCCAATGTATTAGTTAGTTGATTAGATCTCCTAGGAACATGAATATAAGTAATATAATAAAAATAGCATTCTAACAGACTTACCCTAAGGAATCATCAGTGAAGGGTGCGATCATAGACACGGTATATTCCATTTAACTTAGACATGACTAGTTGAACATATAGATAAACCCAAAGGTGAAAAATTCCATGTGACAAGGAATCAAGCAGTAATTATATTAAGGCATTGTACTCGACAAAATTATTGGTTGCTTCACCCAGAAAAATACCTCCAGAAGACATCAACTGAACAAAGGGCATGAAGATCACCCAAGCCGCGGAATCAAGCCTCTGAGTGTGTCGGCTAGCACCATCCACGAACCCAACATAGACTTCAGAATCACTTTACATATTCCACAGAAAAAAAATTATAAATAAATATATACATTATATACAAGAAGTCACGCCCATGTGATCGACCTAAGCGTAATACTTCTTAAGGTAGATCCCATTTCTAGGCCTTGAAAGAGAATTAACCTCAAAATAAACCAGTTGATAGGAACCCTTCTCTAAAACTTTGTTAACAATGAATGGTCTAAACCACATGGGTTTGAATTTGCCTTCCCCCAAGGCATCTTTACCTTGGCCATAGACCGGGGCAAGATGGCCTTTGGAGAAAAATCCAGGGAGGACAGATGGATTGTACTAACACTTGACACATTGTTTGTGGGCCTTGTTGGCCAAGGATGCATCTCGACGTTTCTCATCAAGCTACTCGAGATATAGAAGGTGCTCTTCAAGTTGAGTAGTGTTGAGTAGTAGTTCCACTGCCAACTTAAGAGAGGGAATTTGGAATTCTATGGGAAAGAATGCCTCTATCCCGTAACGAGTTGGAAAGGATAAATAAGATTAGCAGTCTTGACTAAGGTTCGATAAGCCCAAAGTGCCAAGTACAACATAAAATGCCATTTCGACTTGGCCGAATTGATAGTCCGTTGGAGGATAGTCTTGAGAGACTTATTAACAACCTCCACCTGACCATTTTCTTATGGGTAGTAAGGTGAAAATTTTTCTTTCTTAAACCCCGATTTTGATGTTAACTCAGACATCATTTTGTTCTAGAAGTGACTTCCATGGTCTGTGACAATCGCCTTTGACATACCGAACTTGGATACAATCTGGTTAAAAACAAAAAGTGTAGTCATTTCTCCGTCATTGCTAAATGTTGGCATGACCTTGACCCATTTAGTGAAGTAGTCTACCACCATGATGATATAATGATGGCCCCTAGCTGAAGTTGGGTGGCATGTAGTGAAATCAATCCCCCACTTGGTGTAGGGATCAACAAAAATAACTAGAAACATGGGAGCAAGGTGTGCCCACATATTTCGAGAGAAGAAATGACATGGGTGAAACTTCTTGACCTCCTCTACACAATATTTGATCAACAAAGGCCATAATTATCCAGAACAAATAATTTTATGGGTTGTTCCCAACCCAGGAAAGTGATCTCCACATGCTACAGTGTGGCAGTCATTCAACACAAGCTCTACCTCTTCATGAGTGATACAATGACAAAGAATGCATTCAATTCCTTGACGATATAAAGTATAATTGATGATAAGATAGTTCCATGCTTGATGGCGTATTCATCGATTCTCATCACGAGAAGAAGAGTAAGGGAACTTCAAATTTTGAAGATACACAAGTATATCTCCATACCAAGGGTCCAATGTACAATAAGAAAAAAATCCTCATTGATCAGTGACTCTTCGAGAAAGTTGTTACCACTTTCAAACGAGAGTTCCAAAATTAGTTCAACAAAGACCAATGACTTTTTAGATTTTTCCGAAACAAAATCCAAGTCAAATTCTTGTAGGATGAATATCCATCGACTGATTTCCCATCGATGACATGTAATGTCAACACATATTGAAAATGTTTCACGACAACTACGACGATGGTCTTGCGAAGTAAGATGTAATGATGGAATTGTTGGACAACATGGAAAACTATGAAATCAAGTTTCTCAAGATGGGTGTAGTTGAGTTTTGGTCCTACCAAGCCTCGACTAATATATTAGATAACATGCTCTTCGAGTGTGTCATCCTCTTGGACCAATACCATGCCAATAGTATACTCTACGACAGCCAAATACAATAAGAAATCATTGACATAATCTGGATCACTGAGAAGAGGGGTAGACGTAAGAGAACATTTCAACGCTTTGAAAGAGCACTCATCCACTTCATGCCAACAAAATGGGACCCCTTTATTCAATAGACACATAAACCCTTTAGTAATATCGACATAGTGAGCAATAAAGAGCTGAAGAAATTTAGCCTTCTATAGAATTTGAAGCTAGGGGATTGTGTGTAGGGTAGTAAATTGAACTATTTCCTCAACCTTCATAGGATCGACCATGATCCCTTTAGTTGACAAGACAAAAACTAAAAATTTACCCGATGTTACTCAAAAACTACACTTATTTGGATTAAGATGAATCTTGTAGTAGTGACACCTCTCAAAGATAAGTTGTAAGTGGGAGGGATGATTGAATCTCTTATGAGAACATGATGCCATATCATCAAGATACGCTTTGAGTATATGTTTCAGGTCATGGAAGCTAAACGACAGCCCACTAAAAATTGGCTCCAACATTCTTAAGGCCTAAAGGAATTTTCCTGTATGCAAATGTACCCCAAGGATATATAAACGCCATTTTATGTTGATCCTTGGGTTTGATTTGAATCTAGTTTTACCTCGAAAAAACTTCCATAAAATAAAAGACCTCACAACCCACTTATTCATCACCAATATGGTCAATCAATAGGGTTGGAAAATTATCTTTTGGGAAATCTTTGTTTAGATCATGAAATTCCATACACACATGGATCGTACCTTGTTTTTTGTTGACATGAATAGGGTTCGACACCCATACCTTCAATTTCACTAGATAGATGAAACCAACCTTAATGAGTTTCTCCACCTCAGCATTGATGGTCACTGCCTTGCGAGGATTGACTAGGTGAAGCTTCTTCCCGATAGTCTTAGCATCGACTTAAGTTGTAATCTATTGTTCAACTATACATGGGTCAATTCCTAGCATCTCCTCACAAGAAAAGGAAAAAATTTCGCAAAACTCTTTAAATAATTTACTATAGATCTGAATCTCCTCGGAGCAACAATTTTCTCCGATGAAGATGTTTTTCATGACGCTAGGGGTCCTAGAGATGTCGATAGGAATATTTTTATCTATAATTTCCATTTTTCCCTTGGCATAGATTCCGTGCGTGGCTAGAGGGTTAACATGACAAGTGGTATCTCCATTGGTGGTCATAGTAAACTCTCCTACCTCTACTCTCCTCAACTCAGGTAAAAAATAAGATATGTGGTGAAGATCATCCCAAGGTCTATTTGACCCAGTCATTTCTTCCAAATTCTCCTCATCGAAGGGAAAGACAAAGCCCAAAGGATCATGAGTGGAAAGAGATTCTTCAACCCAAATAGGCTCAAGAATGGGATCTAGCTCCTATTAGGGAGTTGGATCGCGGTTAACTGAGGCCTACTAGAAAATATTGTACACAACCTCAACAACGGATAAGAGAATAACCATTCTAGGATTCCCTACCCCTTCCATCGAAGATGATGGGGAAGGTAAACTCTATGGGTGATTAAAGTAACTCATTCTAAAAGAAACGACTTGAAAAATCACAAACTTTGGCTAATTGGGGATAGCCGAAATAAACTCGACATCATTGGTAGGTGGTGGATAATCAAAAGTCCCCATTAGAGATGGAAATGATCTGGCACCTAATTTGATGGTACCTAGCTGCAGGTTTTCAATCATCAGGACCGTGGATACCCCCGATGAAGGGTCAGGATAGGAGAAGGATAACTGGTCAATGGTTATGATCCAACCTTTGTGAGGAAAAAATAAGACCTGAAAAACAATGGATACAACCGCTTCCATAGTGTATGTCCAACTCCATCCTAACAAGATATTGTAGTTGAGAGGTGCATCGACTAATCCTACCTTGACGCACATGGTTTTCCCCTCCAACTGCATGGGGAAGGAGGGAATTATGCCATGTGGTCTAAAAGATTGGTCGTTAAATGTGGTTAGCAATGTGGGCAATAGACACAACTCGGGTTAGCCATGGCCTTCCAACATGCCAGCAACATCACGCAAGTCGAGGCACCCTCATCAACTGTTGTATGAAAAAAGTTTCAGGTCAACGATTTCATCATAAACACCACTACTATCATAAAAGAAATGTGGTGAGGAATACAAGGTTTATAATCTATAGAATAAAAAACAATTATTCCCGAGTTAGTAGTCTCGGCCGCTCCTAAGGAATAAAAAAAGTTTTTCCTCTGTGAGGGGGAAATCTGGAGAACTTACAATGTAGACATTGCACAAAGCGTTTGTGCCATATCCTCCACGATGGAGTACTTCTGAGAAACCTTTGCATTCGGTTTGTGAGAGGCATTTTTAAACGCACCCTTAGGGATGTGAGTCACTGTTTCTCCCATAGTCTTCTCAATTTGAAGAGGAGGTGGTTGGTTGGAGGCTTCTTTTCCCTTCTCAACAGATTCTGGAATTCCATAATTATGAGCCCTAGTCTACAAATGAGCATATAATCTCATCATATACATGTTTGCGGCTCCGTTATTAGCATTAGGCACATACGCTCCCTGATTTCCCCCAAACACATTTGTGGATGAGGAAGCTTGAGACATATTTTTACTTTGTGGGAAAGGGTTGGTTAAAACAATAGGTTGTTTCTATGCCAATATATTTTGGGCCTCCTCAAGCCGAGGGAATTTCCTCCTCAAGATGAAGGCATTGGTGATTCAAGTGATCATCCATGCAAATCTTACATGAAAACTTCACCTTCCTCTATTGTTTTTTACCCTCACCATAATTATTCATAGCCTTCTTATCCCTTTACCCTTATTGTTTTTAGATTTCCTCTTTCCCTTAGATTGTTGGTTACCCTTGGGATTCGTCAACTGCAAACTATGTACATTCGATGTTTGGGTTGTAGGGGCAGCCGAAGCAAGATTTTTGTTGGCCATAGTCTGTTGAATTGATAAATGTTGTAACTGGTTAGTCAATTGATCTATGGGATTAGTTTGTGCCGAGCCTACTATGCCATCAGTGTGAGGCCCATAATTCTATTTTGTCTTATTGAAAGTTGACCGTGGTGCATCTCGAAGGATCTCATACAACATATCAGATTGAGAGTAAATCAACTCCATTTGTTGGGCTCTCATGATAACCTCTTCTTCGTAAAAAAACCTAGATGGCCTGACTTCTTTGGATAGACATAGCACCAAGGACTTTAGGAACCAATTGAGCTAAAATGTGGTACGAACATTCACTTTGATCAAGCTCTTTCATCAACGCTATTCTCAGATGTGATATGAGATATGGATGACTTTGGTTTTCTCGAAGTTGGCTAGAAACTCAGTGCCAACATCATATCTTACTAGCAACTAGAAATGGTTTAAAAAAACCATAGCTAAGTTGTTAAAGTAAGCATACTTAGAGCTATCAAGCTCGATATACCATTTCTCAACACCCCCTATTAGACTAAGTTGAAAAAAGCACAACTGAATGGAGTCATCCTTCAACGAGTTGGATGAGCACCATAAATGAAATGTCATAACATGATCATATGGATGTTTTCTAGGATTTCCTTCAAACTTAGGGATGTTCGAGGGAAACTTAGTTAGCATGGGGGGCCAATGTGGATCATGACAGATCAAATCGTTCAATAACCTCTAAAAGTCTAGAAAATGAAGAGTTTCTAGGAAAGGTAATCTAGGTTGTGGTGGATTCAAAGGAAAAGAGAGGCCTAGATTTTGACTGGCACCAGGGTTCAAGGAAATTTTTTCCTGCTAGCCAGGATTTTGGTAGAAACTATGTTGGCCCTAGCCAGTAAAAAGCATGTGTGCTTGATTTTACATCACTGACAGATTCCCATAGTTGGATGACATACCTTTTGTATGGATTGATCCATACACATTATTCTAAGGACCTTGGTGGAGGTCCCCCCCAACTGACCCTGTAACACCCGAGGTTTTGAACCCCCACTTTAACTAATATATTGTTACAATGTTGAGAGACTAGAGTTCCAAAAAAATTACTAAAGGGCCAATGTGCCCAAGAAATGTAATTTTTTTACCATTATTAATAATAAACACACCGCTAGCTTCTAGACGAACAATGACTAGAGTTATACGGGGCTATGTTTCCACAAGAGAGGGGGCTTGAGGGGTTGAGTGTTGATTCCTATTTTTTTAATTAAACCTTTTGTCTAAGGGAGGGGATCAGTTACGTGAGATTATTAGGGAAGGCTAGGAGGTTATTGATTCCCCCACGAAGTTACTTAAACCTATCTCTAGTTTGATGGGGGGTTAGATTGATGGCTTGTTCGTTGATTTCTTATACGTTCATTCTTTCCCTCACGTAATCTCATGCACTCACTTACCCATTCCCTGATCCATCCTCATCTGTGTCTTTCCTTGGGAAAGGGAGTCGAACTACTAAATATTATCCATGGGATAGTTGGTTGTAATGGTCGCTAGTGCAATCTAGCGACGACTTGGGGCATGCATGTCTGAGATGTGTTGGCCTATGCCCTATTTTTCTCAAAACTGTGAGTCCTGAGAGGTCCAGCATTGATATTCTGGACTAGCTATGCTGGAGGCCCTCGTAGGAAGGAGAAGAACTGCCTGAGGGACTGCATGACAGAGAAGGGTGGAGGTCCATTCTCTCGGGTGGTACAGGCTGGGTAGAAGAGAGATGGGTACTTGGATTATTGTGGGTGCTAGGAAACCTATGAGAGCTTGAGAGATGACTGGTTTAGGAACCCAATCACACTCTGGAACTGTCCTTGTGGATTCATAGCCCTGGCTCGGGGGTGACACTGCTGTTGAGATTTGGAGTAGTGGTGTCTATGGTTGGGTGGAATGCCCTTGGTCTGCATCCAGTTGGTGTCATATTTCATAAAGATAAGTTCTCTCTGTTGTGTTATCATTATCTATGTATGAATGTATTCCGTTGTGTAATTTAATTATCGTTTACATGTATATGAATGTATTTCCGTTGTATATTTAATTATCATTTAATATAATCTTAGATTATGCATGCTTGTTGGATATTGTTGTGCATGTCGTCTTTTATTTTATCTTATGTGTTCTTATTCATGAAAGAAGGTATCAGTAAGAGAAAGTAGTCCAAGGGCAGACTTGAAGGTAGCATGCCCCGGCCTGTGGGTGGTTGGGGATGTCACAGATTGGTGTCAGAGCTTCTAGTTGAAACATTGGGCCGGTATAGGCTGGGTCTATTGGCTAGAGTCTCGTGGTCAAGATCAAACTTTGACCATGAAGTTGAAAAGCTCAGCAGGAATGGCGTTGTAGAATCTACGTAAGAGTTAGATTCTCAGAGATCCATTGAAAGGGGTTCGAAGGATCATGACCATCCCCTTCGAATTCAGGAGCGATCGCCACTGTAGGATCAGGAGAGATCCAGGATCATTGGATTGGAGGACAGGGGAACATGGGTCATTCGATGAAAATGAAGCAAGGGTTAAGGTCACCACCGTCATATCCCATGGGAGAGAGAGATCAACGGACATGAGGCATTGCGAGAAACCAAGTTTCATGGGAGTTAATTGCCCAAGGTTGTCCCGCAATCCAAACCACGGTTTCACCGAGGGGTTACATGTCAGCATCATGAGAATTACAGGGAGAAAATTGGGTTACTCCAAACCATCTATGTGTTCCCCCACAAATTGAAATGCATGCAATGATGTAGCATGTTAGTGCTCGAGTGAAAAACCTCTGAAGAGTTGAAGTAGCCTAGGAACCGTTGATCTGTGGGAGGAAATGCGTCCACCGATTACGTGCTCCGGATAAAACGCTCTGGGAAAAAGTGAGCGAGGAGGGGGTTTGAAGTTTGAGACTTATAAAACACGAAGACCCGAAATGATCTCAGCCATTGATTTGTAGTGAGCCACACATCACCAGATCTAGGAATTTGGATAAAATCCTCTGGGGCTAGATAAGTTTGGAAGTTTGAGATTTTTGAAGTCCGAAGTCCTGAAGAAATTGTAGTCTTTGATATGCGGGGTGGCATCCGTCACCATATCATGAGATTTAGACAAAAAAAAATTCAAAAAAAAAAGGTTGAGGTTTGAGATCTTCGAAGTCTGAAGCCCTGAAGTAAAACATAGCCGTCAGATCCAAGAGGACACATGGCGATAGAGTAGCCAGTTTGGGAATGCGAAGTTCAGGAGAATTGGAAGTGTGCTAGTCTGAAAACTCCCGAAGTCTGAAGAGTCGAAGTGATGGGGCACGATGAGGTCATATAAAGTTGATGTGGACCTTGGAATTCCTGAAGTGACGTGGCTTTCCGATGTCACCTGGGATGACATGGACACATGAGATGTGTGCCACATGTCAGTAAGTTTTGGGCATGTAGATGATTGAAATGTCAGATAGAATGTGACACATGTCACCCACCTGATTGGGCCATGTGTCCACTTCCAATATTTCACCATGTGGCGATAAATTGTGGAGTCCAGAGACCGACCACTCCAAAGGGGAAAGATGTGACAGGTTGCATTGGGTCGAAAACTCCCGAAGGCCTGAAGGATGGAGTACACATCGACCATTTATTCAACAAGACACACATCGAAGGATCCTCGAATTTAGGTGAAAGCACTCTAGGAGAAAGTGCAGGAGGGAATTTTGATACTTCTGAAGCCCAAAGAGATGAAGTGATTCACAGTTGCTGATCTGAGGGAGGACACCCATCGATAGATCATGAAATCTAGATAAAATCTTTCCAGGAGTTGGAAAGCGAGGAAAGTTGAGACTCCCGAAGGATGGAGTCCTGAAGAAGATATTGATCATTGATCGTGAAAGAGGACAAGGTTTGTTGATCTGGTCCTGGATGGAAATATTCAAAGTCCCAAATCTATGGACAAGTGCTTTTTCAGCTAAGTGTAGGGTCATGGCCATGGTCAGATGCAGATTGAGAGCTGAGGGAAGGAGGGCTAAGGGCCGAATTCGTTGTCTTCGAGACAGAAAAGTGATAAGGAAGGATTTAGTCGGGGTTCTAGTCGAGGTCACCTGGGAAGGTGGTTTGAAGGAAGATCCTACGCAGGATGAAATTCTGTGTCAGCCAAGAATTAGAGGGCACTATTATTTTCGGAGAATGGGGATATGATCTCCATGAAAAAAAATAAGAAAGAGACATGTATCATGGTTTGGCAATTTTGTTTTTCATATGCATAATTCTAACAAAATGGTCGCTTCCACATTTTGCATAATTAAGGGGTTTAAACACATCAAATCACGATGCATATTGAGGAAATGGAAGAAGGCGGGGGAGCCTCCAGTCAGGATAAGGAGGCCTAAGGAAAAAGGAGAGCACGAAACATTGATAGAAATGGTAAGAAGCCTGAAAATGGGAGTGAAGAGCTACAAATTAGACAACGAGAGACTGATAAGAGAGAAAAGTCAGATAAATGCTTGAGTGTTGCAGAGCTTAAATCAGTTGCAGAGGAAAATGAAGAAGGGATCAAACTCAAGACAAGAGGAAGAAGGCAGGTGCCATGAAATAAGGGATGATCGTGGAAGAGATGGTTATTCCAGAAGTGCTAGCATAGGTCATGGACACCACTCACCTCCTTAATAAGAAATACAGTTTTATGCAGTGGATGATCCCATAAGGAGTCCAGAGGTGTCTCCTGTCAGAGACCAAAGAAGGAAGCAAGAGGTAGATATTTTGCAAGGAGATCTGAGGAAGCTCAAGCCACCTTCCTTTGGGGGTGAAAGAGAAAGGGAAGATGATGATGAAGAAAGGTTTCTTGGGATTAGGAGATATTTTCAGTTGCATAACTGTTCATCCAACCTAGAAGCCAGGATTGCCACCTACCATTTACATGGGAAAGTTGCAATGTGGTGGGACCAACGAAAGAAAGTGGAACATGTTAATGAAAGTAGGATCACTTGGAAATAATTCAAGAAGTACTTCTAGAAGGAGTACCTCTCACATCATTTATATGACAAGAAAATACATGAGTTATTTGAGCTAAGGTTGGGAAGCATGACTATGGTAGAGTATGAGAATAAGTTATTGGGATTGTTAATATATGTTAGGTTCATTGGTGATGAGAAAGTGAAAATACAGAGATTTCTAGGTGGATTTCCCTCCTTTTATAAGGAAAAGATCAAGTATGATGAATCCAAGACCTTGAATGAGGCCATCAGGAAGGCTGAATACATGTATGAGCAAGGCCAGGGAAGAGAATCCCTGCTGAAATATTGGAAGGACAAGAAGAATGTGAAGTCTTATCAAAGGAGGAAAGGATTGAAACCTCCCTTCAATAGGAATGAGCCTAATAGAAATCATCAAGATCAGTATGCTAAGGGGGATTCCAAGAAGGAAGATTCCTTGGAAAAAAGGGGAAGACCACCAATCCAATGTTGGGGATGCAAGTAATATCACTTGTACAAGGATTACCCACATAGAAAGGACAGAGTGAAGACTATTCACAACATCCAAGAGAATATAACAATCGAAGATATGTGAAGAATCTATGCATCTTTAAATGATTGACAAGCAGAGTACCAATCCAATTTGATCGAGGTGGAAGGTAAGATCATAAATAAACATGTTGATATTTTGATTGATTCAGGAGAAAGTCATTGCTACATTGATCCTAAGATAGTGGATATATTACATTTGGAGAAAATTAAACTTGGAAAAGTAAGTTTGGTTCAGTTAGCCATTGGAACCAAAAGAAGAATCCATGAGATGGTCAGAAGTTGTTACAGAAGTCTTAATGGCATGAATACTAGTTTGGATCTAAATATCATACCATTGGGGTCTTATGATGTTTTGATTGGGATATATTGGTTGGAAAATCATCATGTTGTCCTAGATTGTCATAACAAGACATTTACATGTCTTGATGGAAATGGAAAACAAAGCACAATGAAAGGAGTTCCAAGACCCATCTTTATAAGGGAGATTTCAGCCTTACAGCTAGAAAGATGGTTTAGGAAGGGATGTCAATTGTATGTAACTCATGTGGAAGAGTCAGATAATACAAAGGGGCCAAGCCTTCCAGATAATACAAAGGGGCCAAGCCTTGAAGATTTCTTGGTGCTACAGGAGTTTGAATATGTATTCTAAGAAATACCCAGATTACCACCAAGGAGGGAGATAGATTTCTCAATTGATTTAGTGCTAGGAGCTGCCCTGGTGTCAAAAACACCTTACAGAATGAGCACACCAGAGTTAAAAGAATTACAAATGCAGTTGGAGGAATTATTGAAGAAAGGGTACATACGTCCAAGTGTTTCACCTTGGGGAGCACCGGTACTTTTTGTCAAGAAGAAGGATGGAACCTTGAGTCTGTGTATTGACTTCCAATAGTTGAACAAGTACACTATAAATAAAAAGTATCCTCTACCCCGAATTGATGACCTCTTTGATCAGCTAAGAGGAGAAAGGAAATTTTCAAAGATTGACCTGAGGGAAGGATACCATCAGGTAAGAATCAGGGAAGAAGACATTCATAAGACAACCTTTAGGACAAGGTATGGGCATTATGACTTTTTAGTGGTGCCATTTGGACTGACCAATGCAGTAGTTTTCTTCATCTTCTTAATGAACGACATATTCTGAAATTATTTGGAAAAGTTTGTCATAGTATTTCTGGATGACATACTTATCTATTCTAAGTCTGAAGAGGAGAATGAGAATCACTTAAGACTGGTATTGAAAGTACTGAGAGAACATAAGTTGTATGCCAAGTTGAGTAAGTGTTCTTTTTATCAAAAGAAAATCCATTACTTTGGACACATTATTTAAGAGCAAGGCATAACAGTAGCTCTAAAGAAGATCGAAGCCAATAGAGGATGGCCAACACCCAGAAATGTGTCAGACATCATATATTTTATGGGATTAACTGGCTACTACAGAAATTTCATAGTAGGGTTCTCTAAGATTGCTCATCCCATCACTTCTTTGCAAAAGAATGGAACTAAATTTGAATGGACACTCAAGTGTGAAAATAATTTTAATATGTTGAAGGAATTACTTACTAGTGCGCCTTTTTTAAATATTGTTGACCCAAATGAAAGTTGTGTGGTATGTATAGACACATGTAAGGAAGGAATTAGGGGAGTCCTCATGCAAAATGGACATGTCATTGGATATGAGTCCAGAAAGATTAAGGAACATGAGAGGAGCTATGCCACGCACGACTTGGAACTTCCTACCATTGTCCACACCTTGAGAATGTGGAGGCATTGTCTCATGGGGAATAAATTTGAATTAAGGACAGACCACATTGACATGAAGTATCTTTTTGAACAATCAACCTTGAATGTCAGGCAAACAAGATGGATGGAATGTTTAAGTGAATATGGATTCGATATCAAGCATATCAAGGGAAAGGAGAATAAAGTTGTCGATGCACTTAGCAGAAGAGTGCATATCATGCATGCGTCAGTATGCATCAGTCAAACTTGAAGAGAATAATTTTAGATGGTCTTGCTACAAATCAACATTACCTACAGGTAAAGGAAAATTTATAGCAAGGATATGTAAAACCAAAAATAAAGGAGTATGAGATAAATGAAGTTAGATTACTCATGCATAAAAATAGAATATATGTTCCTAGTTCCAAAGAACTGAGGAATTTGGTACTAAGGGAAATGCATGATGTTCCTTATGCTAGACATCCCGGTTACCAGAAAACAATTACTGTAGTAAGAAGCCAGTTATTTTGGCTGGGAATGAAGAAGGATGTTGTTGATTATATTGCTCGATGTATGGAATGTCAGAAGGTGAAGGCTGAGCATAGATACCCAACAGGTTTGGTGCAACCATTGCCAATCCCAGAGAAGAAATGGGAAGTGATCACCATGGATTTCATCACAATATTACCCAAAATGAATAAGCAACATGATTCAATCATGGTGGTGGTTGAAAAATTAACAAAGACTGCTCATTTTGTGTCTGTGAAGACAATGCATACAGTGGCTAATATTGCAGAAATATTCATGAAGGAAATTGCTAGGTTGCATGGGATACCTAGGAAAATTGTCTCAGACAGAGATACGAAGTTTACCTCCAATTTCTGGAGGGGATTGTTTAAATGATTTGACACAAATATGAACTTTAGCACAACATATCATCCCCAGATAGATGGGAAACCAGAGAGGGTCAATCGAATAATTGAAGACATGCTGAGAATGTATGTGATGGATAAGCCATCTAAGTGGGAAGATTACTTACACTTGGTTGAGTTTGCATATAATAATGGGTATCAAGATTCATTGAGAATGAGCCCATTTGAAGCCTTGTATGGTAGGAAATTCAATACTCTAGTAAGCTGGGACAACCCAACAGATAGAGTGGTACTTGGGCCGGAGTTGCTCAAAGACATGGATTCAAACTAGGTGGTCAAGATAAAGTAGAATTTAAAGGCAGCTCAGGATAGATAGAAATTTTATGCAGACAAGAACATGACAACTAGAGAATTTAAAGTAGGGGAGCATGTACTTTTGAAAGTGAAGCCCAAGAAAATCTCTTTGAAATTGGGTATTTGTACAAATATGGCAGCCATATTCTATGGTCCATTTGAAATATTGGATAGAATAGGGCCAATTTCATACATGATTGCATTGCCTACTTCCATGAATGTGCATAATGTATTTCATGTATCTTTACTAAAGAAATATGTACATGATCCTAACCATGTTATTGATTGACATCTGATTCAGGTAGAAACAGAGGAAGAATTTCAGGTTTAGCCAATATGGATATTGGACAAAAAGGTAAAAATTATCCGGAATCGAGTTATAGAAATGGTAAAAGTTTAGTGGACCTGCTATAGTCTTGAATATGCTACCTGGGAGCATGAAGATTCCATGCAGGCAGAGTACCTGCAACTTTTTGAATAAATTTGAGATTTTGATCTCTATTTTGTATATGCACTGAGGACAATGCCAAAATAAGGGGGAGGGGATGTAACACCCCAGGTTTTGAAACCCCATTTTAAATAATGTATTGTTACAATGCTGAGAGGCCAGAGTGCCCAAATAATTATTAAAGGGCCAATGTTCCCAAGAAATGTAATGTTTTTATCATTATTAATAATAAATACACCGCTAGCTGCTAGACGAACAAGGAATAGAGTTATAGGGGGCTATGATTCCACAAGAGGGGGGCTTGAAGGGATGAGCGTTGATTCCTATGTTTTTAATTAAAGCTTTTGTCTAAGGGAGGGGATCAGTTACATGATCTTCTTAGGGAAGGCCAGGAGGTTCTTGATTCCCCCACTAAGTTACTTAAGCCTGCCTTTGGTCTGATGGGAGGGTTCGACTGATGGCTTGTTCACTGATTTCGTGTATGTTCATTCTTTTTCTCATGCAATCTCATGCACTCACTTACCCATTCCTTGATCCATCCTCATCCGCATCTTGCCTTGGGAAAGGGAGCCAAATTGCTGAAGATTAGCCACGAGATAGTTGGCTGTAATGGTCACTGGTGAAATCTAGCCATGACTTGGGGCCTGCATGTATGAGATGCGTTGGTCTGTGCCCTTTTTTGCTGACAACTGCGAGTCTCGAGAGTTCTAGCATTGAGATTTTGTACTAGTTGTGCTAGAGGCCCTAGAAATAAGGAGAAGGATTGCTTGAGGGACTGCATGGCAGAGAAGGGTGGAGGTTCATTCTCTCGGGTGGTACAGGCTAGGTAGAAGAGAGTTGAGTACTTGGATTGTTGTGGGTGTTGGGAAACCTATGAGAGCTTGAGATCTGACTAGTTTGGGAACCCAAGCACACTCTGGAACCATCTTGTGGATTCATAGCCCTGGCTCAGGGGTGACACTATTGTTGATATTTGGAGCAATGGTGTCTAAGTTTGGGTGGAACTTCCTTGGTCTACAGCCAGTTGGTGTCATATTTCATAAACATAAGTGTTCTCTGTTGTGTTATCATTATCTGTGTATGAATTTATTACGCTGTGTAATTTAATTATCATTTACATGTATATGAATGTATTTCTACTGTATATTTAATTATCATTTAATATAATCTTAGATTATGCATTCTTGTTGGATATTGTTGTGCATGTCATATTTTCTTTTATATTATGCGTTCTTACTCATGAAAGAAGGTATCAGTAAGGAATACTTGAAGTTAGCATACCCCGGCCTGTGGGTGACTAGGGATGTTACAGACCCTCCTAGAATAGGTTCTAAATGTTTCCCGGGGTTGCACTGAGTGTGGGAGGGGTTCCCCTGATCGACATCCCTTAAGAAGGAAACGAGCCTTGCCTGGGATTTCCAAGACCTTTTGAGGAGTAAATTCCTATCATCACTCCCTGTGAAGGAATGAAGCCTTTCATAGGGTTTAGTTAACAAAAGACAGGTTTTCCCCCTGACGAGAAAAAAGACAATGAGAAAGTGTTATTTCCAAACACACCAAACAAATAAAAAGGCGTAGACCCAACCAGAGTCATATAGGATCGAGAACCATGAATCCCTCCACCAAAACAAATTGGTATTAGTATTAAGACAAGATGGTTGCTAGAAATCTCCTCCGAGCGAAGGGGACGGGGGAAGTATATGACCCCCACCATAATGGATAACGTTAAATGGGGCGAAAGATGCTTGTAAGGGATAATTAGAACCCCTTTCCCCCATACCAATAGTATGTAGAGTAGAGTAGGTTAAGGTCGAACTAGATTAAAAACCCAACATCCCATACGAAAAGGGAGCACCAAACACGTTCTGAATATAGGGAGAAATAGTCATAGTCTTTGAGGAGACTGTGCCACTACATGAAGTTATGGGTGTTTGGAAATCCATAGTCCTGATAGGTGGAGGTGGGGGAGGACGCAAGACACCCCCTCCTATGGAAACCAATATTGGAGTATGAGGACTCCTATAAGAGGTAGCACTAGTTTCTTCCTTCACTGCTCATCTAACAAAATGACGTTAAAGTGAAGTCACCTCAGGAGGGACTATTTGAATAATAAGTGGTGATGATAAATCAATGATCGGAGGGTTTGCGGGCCTAAAACCTTCAACTTTGAGGTTAGAAATAGTGGACTCCTACTGTAGGAGTCGCATTGGTCATTGTTTCCTATGGCCCGATCGCTTCAAATAAACCCTCTTGATATACTCTATGCCTCAATGGTGGCAGAGTTGGCTCCAAAGTAACCAACAGTAGGCCATGAAGTCTACGTGAATGGAAGAGTATTTGATATTCCACCTTGTGAATGATCAACCAAACTATAAGGTTAATATAGCACAAAACAAAAAGAACACACTAAAAAGTTCCTAACAGAAAATTAAGCAATCAACTGATTAGCAGCAAGAACAGTTATGCAAATCAACACTAGATAAACTTAGCGGTGCAAGTGTAAATCAAACACAGAAACACCCTCTGGGTATACTCTGCAAAGTGCAATCCAATGTCTGCCCTAGGTATTATGGTATGCCCCAACAGTCACCTGTGTAAGTCTCCAAAAAAAGGAAACTATGTTGCTAGCTCATAGTGAGTCACTAGGTGGGTATAGTCGACAGTCGGGTTGATCATAATGAGAAATATAAAAAATTCTGAATCCTTTCAAGGATACCTAAGGAAAATGGTATGGAAGACAATTGAGGATCTCAAACGGATTCAAGGTCCATGAGGTTTCGTAGTCAAATGCATTCAGTGAAAATCCCAAGAATGACCCTCAATATATGATCCACACTATGTTTGGTCCAGCTTTGGAGGGGTTATCTCCTCTTCCTTTCCTCACACTACCTCGTGTCTAGCCCTTGTGTTAGAGGGGGGTCTCAAATGACTCTTATGAAACTGGAATTTCACACTCCCTATCACAGAATCTTATTTTTGTGTAAGCGTCCTTGAAGAGTTTCCTCTCCACACTTATTTCAAGGCCCTAAATCCTAAACTACTTGGTGAACCCTAAAAATAAAAGTCTAGTTGATTTTAGTGTTAATCGTTGATTTTAAGTGGATTGATTTACTCAAAAGGGTACGAATGTGCAACTTATTGTGTTTTCAAGAGATCAAAGAGAAGAAATAAAATCTTTAGAACATTCGTGCAGAAAGAAAACTACGTTCTACAACTGAAACATGGATTTTAAACTTTGTAAGTGCATTCTATTCAAAATATAGTCCACGGTCCAAAAATGAAAAAGGTTTCCTAGAATGCGCTTTTCGCTTTACAATGAAAATGAAAACTATTAAACTTTCAAGGAAATAGCGTAGAAGGAACTTTCGAAATGGAACTCTTTTCTTGTGTAATAAAAAACCTATGCTACAACTACCAAACAAAAATGCATAACTAAATGCCACAACATTTTTTTTCTTTATTTTTTAATGCTTAGAAAATAAAATCACAAGTAAATGATATTTTTTCATTTTTCAAAGCACAAACAAGGGAAAAGGGAAAACAAACCCAATAATAACATAGACCCTAAGCCACTGCTTGAACACAAGGATTGACTGTAATCTAGAGGAGGATCTAACACTTATAAATTCACCCTAAACCTTAAAATAAAACAAAATAAATAAAGAAACAACAAAGTTTCTTTACAAATTTCAAGATAAACTGAGTCTTTAACCCAACCAAACACAATAAAAAGAGATCCTGAAGAGTTTAGGAAGGCTTGAGAAGAAAATATATTATTGTTGATTCATAACATGATAGTATGTATGCGGGTTGTATACTATGCATAATGCGTATGTACGTGTGCTATACCGAGGATAAGGTGTGTACACTTTTGCAATTTTTCAAGAAAGAAAAAGGTTTGGACATAAAAATAGGCAAGGGATGCTGCTAGGCACCTGGAAGGTGACCAAAGACCCAAACTGACTCAAAAACCTCAGAAAAATCAGAAAGAAACTAAAAAATCAAGTCAAACCAAAATCTCCCACTAAGACCCTAGAGAGACTCCCCAGTGGATTCACCAATTCTTCTATGGGGATATTCCCCCTAAACTGGGTCTAAGGAATAGGCATAGCGATAACTTCCTTAAAACACTAACTTATCTCTAATCTACCCAAAAACAATCTAGACTAAGTGATAAGAGAAAGAGAGAAGAGAAGTTTAACGAGTGCACCTCGAATCCTTACTGTTGATGTAGACCTCTTCCACTTGTTGTTTCCTCCTAGATCACATATCTCCTCCCAAAGATGACTTGCAAGGGATTAATAATACAATGCAACAACATATACAATCTCTAGCAATCACTTAAAATCTTAAATATGGATATAAATGCTCAAATTAAAAATAACATGTACATGGGGTTTTGGGACAAAGATAATCTATTTTATTTAGATTCAATATGAAAGGTTACAACATTTTCTTGTTAACACGGCTCTACGAACCAAGTCTAGGCTCCTCTGTCATGACACCAAGTGCATCAATCCCACATAGAATTCTCACAACCAACATACCATCAAGGGAAGGAGGAAGGGTTGCATAGGGAGAATGGTTGAAGGGGAATGTCGAGGCTAAAAATTAGAGAAAGATGCAAAATGTGGGCAATGAGAGGGAAAGGAATTTGGTAGAGTTTTTGTATTCTCTTGTTCATATATCTAAATGACTCCACACAAACTTTTTTTTATGAGAAAAAGATGGTTATTTGATTTGGGGATGGGCTACAAGGGGTAAAATGGTTAGGAAAACCTCCATAGCCCATAAACTTCGTTGAAATATGTGCAATTTATATTTTTAACAAATTTTGGAGGTAAACAAATGCTAACTAGCATGAAAAAAGTGTATGTATGCAAGATAACTAGCATGCAACATGCTTGTGTGTTGGATTACTGAGAGGGGGGGTGAATCAGTAATAGAGAAATCTAATCCTTTTTAACCAAATAATCCAAGTGTTATGTCAATGTAGAATTATCATCCAATAATGAGAAATGAACAAATGAACAATCATACACATACAAAGCACACCAATGTTTTACATGGAAACCCAAAGCGGGAGAAAACCATAGAATGCTTTTTCTTATATGTCTTGAAGAATTACATTCATTGGAAGCACCAACTTCCTTTGTTTTCTAGATGCAACTGGAAGGATTCTCCAACCCCCTAGTTTCTCAAGCTACAACCTAAAGGAATCTCCAACTCCCCAATTCTCTGGCTACAACCAGAAGGAGTCTACAACCCCCTATGTTCTTTGAATACAACCGAAAGGTGGCTACAACCACCTGTCCTTGCCTAGTCCAACTTCCCTAAAGTAGAAGTAGAATTATGGAACCATTGTCACACTATCACTATGAGATATACCACTGTAACTTGTACCAATAAATCTGAACCATGCATCAACCATGCATCAAACTGTACCTCAACCTATAGTCAACCTATACCATAAAAAAGTGCATCAACCATGCACCAACCTGTACCAAACAACCTATAATCAACTTGTACCATAAATAAGTGCATCCAACCATGTACCAAGTATGTACCAATCATGTGTCAACTACTCATCAACTATGACTCATCAATATGTACCAACATCATCAACTATACACCTCATGTATGTCCCAACTCATCAACTACTTGTCTCAACCATGTACT
>SNQJ01S0060599.1:118078-145848 GCA_010110895.2 Picea sitchensis | reverse complement strand
TTACTCTTGTAACTATTGGTGTGTCTCCAGATCAATCTAGACCACCACTATGGCTCATTAGTTACTTATGTATCCTATACCTATTGTAAATTATTCACTCTTTGAGTGTGGAATATGGTTAATGAGAATTCTTCCATTCTTTCCATCTTGCTTCTTCTTTCTCAATTTCTCTCTGCAAATGTGTGTAGTATTTTCTAGCTAGATCTATTCTGTGCAGGTTCAACACATTTACATTTCGAAGGTAGTCTAGTCGGTTCGAAAAAGGGATAAACTAGCACCGAAAAGACATCTATTCAAAACCATTTTAATGAGTGTGACACAGACAAGATCACTCGACAGTCTTTTCAATTTTAAGGAGTCTGAAAAGAGCTTAACTATGGACTCACAACCTTTTTCTAGATTTAGTCTCCTTAGCCCGAAAATGTATAAAATCTACTTAGGAGAACCCTCCTGGCGAGACGAATCTCTCGAGGTGTACCTTTTTCCTCCTTAATCTACAGTCCAGAAAAAGGGGTAAACTCATGCCAGTAGATGTTTTTCTGAACCAATTAATGAGTGTTAAAGAACAAGGTCACTCGACTATCTTTTCAATTTTAGGGAGTCTGAAAAGAGATTAACTATGGACTCCATAGGGGATGTTCTTTTGGACCATTTTAATGAGTGTGAAGGAACAAGGTCACTCAACAATATTTTCAATTTTAGGGAGTCTGAAAAGAGCTTAAATATGGACTTTGTGGGGGTTCCTTTCTCGTAAATTTAGTCCCTCGTGCCCAAAAAAGGGTTAAA
The DNA here is from genome assembly GCA_010110895.2 of Picea sitchensis. Taxonomy (NCBI): domain Eukaryota; kingdom Viridiplantae; phylum Streptophyta; class Pinopsida; order Pinales; family Pinaceae; genus Picea; species Picea sitchensis. Next base: position 145,062 of record SNQJ01S0060599.1, on the reverse strand, counting down.
CTTATACTTGAGAATACTCTTCTAGCGAACCGAAGTTCCTAGAGCGTACCTTTGTTCGTAAAATTGACCGTCCGAACCGAAAAAAAGGGGTAAACTACCGCCGAACAGATGTGCCTTCAAATTTTAGTTTGGCGAGGGTGAAGGACAACAAGATCGCTTGACAATATTTTTATATTTAAAGCATCTGAAAATGGCTTAAAAGAGGACTCATTTTCTGGGAATCCTAGGGTGAGGTCAAGAGTGATGACATATCAGACGTATGAGGCTCGATCTCGTAATCAGGACAAGACTAACAAGGAATCCCGAGCCTAAAGTCATTAATGACATCATGGACACCAAAAATGAAACCAGGATCTACCTAGGGCATCCATGTAGAGGTAGGCTCTACCACCAAATTACAACACTTCTAAAGCAACAATGACGGTTCCATGTCACAATTCAGTGGGTTCGATCCTATGGCAAAGTGGAAAAGACAACGAGATGCAAAAAGTGGAGGTAGAATCCTAACTTAAATGCAAAAAGTTGGAAAACTGACTTTTACCAAAGAATCTTTAAAAGTGACCCATCTCCCAAAATGTTTTTCAAACCAAAAGTGAAGTGTATCGCAACATCCAATGAGAAACTCAAGAACCACGTTAAATGATTTACAAGCCAGAAAAAATGACAAAAGGGTTCAAAAAATGACAAAAAGGGGAAAACAAGTCTATAAATAGAAGTTGGCAGCTCATTATCACCATTGCAAATTGAGAATTGACCAAAAAGCCAAAAACACCCCTTTGCTAAAAGAGTTGATTTCAGGAGCTTCAAAGGACAAAACGAACTTCCGCTCAGACCAAGTAAGTACAAACTAGATCCTCCTACATTTCCATACTTATGTCTTGCATTAATTTTAATTTTTTGGGGGGCACACACTCTTAAAAAGGGGCGGCCCTACGTGTACGTGGGTTTTCCAAGGACAACCCGCGTATGCTCTGGGTAGAAAATACTCTGTCTGCGTGCATACGCGATTGTGCTCACTAAAACCCGCGTACACCCTCAAAAAGGTAAAGAAAAAATAAAATACAATATCTAACTCCCCTTTGAACTTGTCATTGAAAGGATGTATGTCCACTGGAGAGAGAGGGAGCATGAAGACATTGATCTTTTGGTTGAAGAAGACCTTGTTGATGTTGCTGCATTAAAACAATGCGGGGTGTGGAAATTTTTTGGGTGTCCACTCATGAGGGCACAACCCAGGCTGTTGAATTCCTTGGTGGATTACTGGCACCCTGACACTGAGGATTTTATGCTCGAGGGGTAGTGGTTGACTCCAATGACTGAGGATATCTATTTTCTGATTGGCCTCTTGAGGAGAGAGGAACTAGTCAACCTTCGTGATTTTCCTCCTGGGCCTCACAACATTTCCAAGTTGATCGGGAAACACTACGAGGCTAGCATAGATAAAGTGGGTTCTCAGGTGCCGATCCACAAAATTACCAACCTATCACTGAAAGTGATAGTTTTACTTATTGGGCAGATCACTGGATCCGTGACCTTACATAAGGCCTCTCGGGCGCACATGCATTGTGCAGTACAGTGCTTAAATTCACGAGTGTTCGACTGGAGCACAACCATGCTAGAGTACATGAAGAGACAACTCACATAGTGTCATGGACAGAACAACAAAAACTTCAGGTTTGGCACTATATTATGCTCTTTTTTCTTCGAGAGAGTACCCAGTCTCAGTATGTGAGAGACAGTACGGGGGCACATGGCCTCCTTCCCAACAGTGTGTAGGTGGGAGACATTATTGCCGCGACAGGGGGGAGGGAGGAACATTGAGGCCTTTGACGATACTTTCTTTGACTAGTGGTCTCGACAGATCCCGACTATATAGGACTACCCCTATGCCAGGATCAACTTCTCCAGGGATCCTGATATGCCTGTACCTCCTGGAGTAGAGCGAGGAGAGATATGTACGTTTTCTTTTAAAAGTTTTTAAATTTTTATTTTCTTTTTATATATATCATTTTTATGTGTACCAGAGCATTTGAAAACTATGTATATGTTATGTACAGATGTGGGGCCAGTGAATCCAACAGATTTTGTGAGGAGCATGTGATGTCCTCAACCATAGGCAACACCAACAGTGGCCGCCGGACCAGTAGCAACAACAGGGGGACCTCTAGCTAGAGAGGATGAGAGAGTGTTGATATGGGTGGAGCGGAACCTCACCGCGCTCACTCGTACAATTCCCATGGCCAAGATCGAGGATCTCCCACCATTTATGAAACCTTATCTTGTTGGGAGGCCACGGACCTGGGTACAACTTTTTCGGCATTTGGAAAATGTCATCGTTCACTATGGCAGGGCCAACATGCCCCGTGCTTAGCTTAGGGTGGACCACTTATGTGTTGAGGGCACTTTTTGTATATTTTTTAGGGCATAAGTCTCGTGATGTATACTAGACATATTATTTTTTGAGGCGCTTGTGCCCACCTATGTACTCTGATACTTTTGATATATATATGCGTATTTACATATTTTATGTCTTATGGATCACATTTTTACAATGTATGTACATGTGTATGTGTGTGCAATATGCCAATCTAATATATGATTAGCTAGAGTATCTGTGATTTGATTCAATCTCCTAGGAACATGGATATACATAATGTAATCAAAGCATCATTCTAAGAGACGTACCCTAAGGAAACGTCGATGTAGAGTAGAATCATAAACGCAGTAAACCCCATTTAACTGGGACACAACCAACTCTGCATCTAAGTAGACCCAAAGGTGAGAGATACCATGTGACAAAGTGTCACGAGGCAACTCTATCACTACGTTGTATTTGATGACATTGTTTGTGGCGTCACCTAAATAGATACCTCTAGAAGATAACAACTGGCCCTGAGGTGTGAAGATCACCCAAGCTGCGGAAGCAAGCCTCCGAGTGTGTCGGCTAGCATCGTCCACCAACCCAACGAACACCTCTAATTCACTTGACATCTGCCACAGTGAAAAAGATGACATCAATAATGACATGTCCATAAAAAAAAACATAAAACAAACTAATTGTATAATAACTATACATATGTACAATAAGTCACCTAAGGTGACCCACCTACAAGCAATACTTCTTGAGGTAGAGCCCATTTCTAGGCTCTGCCAAAGCTTTCCCTTCGAAGTCAACCAGATGATAAGCACCCTTCTTTAGTACCTCCTTCACGATGAAATATCTGAACCACATGGGTTTGAACTTGCTTGCCCTTAGCAGATCCTTATCTTGGTCATAGACTAGGACAAGGTCGCCTTCGGAGAAAATCTGAGGACGAACGAACCGATCATACTGACACTTGAATTTTTTCTTTTGAGCCTCATTAGCCAAGGCTGCATCACATCGTTGCTCATTGAGCTGCTCGAGATATAATAAACGTTCCTCAAGTGATGAAGTGTCTGGAAATAACTGTATCGCCAACTTTAGAGATGGGATCTGGCACTCTATTGGCAAGAATGCTTCCAGCTCGTAGACGAGTTGAAAAGGTGAGAAACCAGTTGCAGTATTCATAGACGTTCAGTGGGCCCACAATGTCGAGTACAACATAAAATTCCAATTTGACTTGGAAGAATTGATCGTTTGCTGTAGAATGGTCTTGAGAGACTTATTCACAACTTCCACCTGACCATTCGCTTGTGGGTAGTAAGGTGATGAGTGTTCTTTCCTCAACCCAAGATTTGACGTTAACTCAGACATCATTTTGTTCTGAAAGTGACTGCCATGGTCAGTGAAAATCTCCTTCGAGATGCCGAACCTTGCTACAATCTGGTTAAAAATAAAGAGAGTTGTTGTTTCGCCATCATCTTTGAACGTTGGCATAGCCTCGACCCACTTTGTGAAGTAGTCTACTGCTACAATGATATAACAATGCCCCCTAGCTGAAGCCGGGTGACATGTAGTGTAATCAATCCCCCACTTGGTGAAAGGACCAACTGTAATGATGGGAAACATGGGAGCGGGGTGTGCCCTCATCTTCTGAGAGAAGATCTGACACGGGTGGCACTTCTTGACCGATTCAATGCAATCTTTGATCAACTTCGGCCAAAAATAACCTGCTCGTAGAATCTTTTGGGCTGTTGCCAACCCAAACAAATGACCACCACATGCTCCAGTGTGGAATTCGTTAATCACGAGTTCCACTTCTTCATGAGTGAGACACCAATAGAGGATGCAATCTACACCCTGACGATACAAAGTGTCATCGAGAATGAGATAGTTTTTCACCTGATAGCGTATACGTCGACACTCATCGTGAGAAGCAGAGGTGGGGCACTTCAAATTCTGGAGATAGACTAGTATATCTCCATACCATGGGTCCGAACATGAAATCAGAAAAAGATCTCCTTTAATTGGTGATTCTTTGAGTGTAACATCACTTGATTCGACTGTAAGTTCCGAGATAAGTTCTGCAAAGACCAGTGAATTTTATATTTCGCAGAAACAAAATCCAAGTCAAATTCATGGAGGATAACTATCCATCTACTGATATTTCCGACGATTACACGTCGTGTCAACATGTATTGAAACATATTCACAATGGTAATGATGATGGTCTTACGAAGCAAAATATAATGACAGAACCACTGGACAACATGCACTGCTGCCAATGCTGGCTTCTCAACGTGGTAGTAGTTGATTTCTGGTCCAGCCAGGCCTCGAATCAGGTAATAAATCACATGCTCTTCAAGCAGATCATCCTCTTGAACCAAGACCATACCGATGGTCGACTCTGCAGTGACCAAATACAATAAGAAATATTTATTATAATTGGGAGGCCGGAGCAGAGGGGCAGACGTGAGGGCATGTTTCAATTCTTCGAAAGAGAACTAAGTGACTTCATCCCAATGGAAAGGGACTCCCTTCTTCAGTAGACACATAAACCCTTTACTGATCTCGACATAGTTTACGATAAAACGCCGAAGAAAATTTTCTTTACCCTGTAATGTTTGAAGCTGGGGGACTCTGCATGGGGGAGGCAATTGAACTATCACCTCAACCTTCAGAGGATCGACCATGATCCCTATTGTCGAAACTATGAAACCTAGCAGACGACCCGACGTCATGCAAAAACTGCACTTGTTTGGATTCAAGTGAATCCGATAGTAGCGACATCACTCAAAGATAAGTTGGAGGTGCGTGGGATGATTAGCTCTCTTAAAAGATCATGACGCTAAATCATCAAGATAGGCCTCGACTATATGTCTTAGGTCATGGAAAGAAAACAACATGGCCCGCTGAAAAGTAGCTACAACATTCTTCAGGCCAAAAGGCATCTTCTGATAAGAAAATGTACCCCATGGACAGATAAAAGCTATTTTATGTTGGTCTTCGGGCTTAATCTATATCTGATTGTATCCCAAAAAACCATCCATGAAAGAAAAGACCTCACAACCTGCGCACTCATTGAAAATATGGTCGATGAATGGGGTGGGGAAATTATCCTTTGGACAGGCCTTGTTGAAATCACGAAAGTCCATACATACGTGAATCGTTCCATGCTTTTTGTTGACTGAAACATGATTTGACACCCATTGAGTCAACTAAACGGGGTATATGAAACCAACTTTGAGAAGTTTCTCTACTTCAACCTTAATAGCTACCGCTTTTCGAGGATTGGCCAAATGAAGCTTCTTCTAGACCGACTTGGCGTCAGGATAAGTCATTATTTTATGTTCGATGATTCTTGGATCAATGCCTGGAATTTCCTCGTAAGACCAGGCAAAAACGTCGTGGAATTATTTAAATAAATCTGTGTAGATTTGAATCTCCTCGGGGGAGCAGTCTTCTCCGACGAAGAAATTCTCCACGACACCAGGGGTTCTAGAGATGTCAATAGGTATCATTTCAGTGATGGTTTCCATATTACCCTCGGCATAAACTGTGTGCGTAGCCAGAGGATTAATAGGACAATACCTATCTCCAGTCATAGTCATCACGAATTATCTTGCCTCTATTCTTCTTAACCCTGGGAGTAAATAAGATCTATGATGGAGATCATCCCAGGTTCTGTCTGGACCAGTCAATGCCTCTAAAATCGCCACGTCAGAGGGCAAGACCAAGTCTAAAGAATCGGTAGTGGAAAGGGAATATTAAGCCCAAATAGGCTCGAGAACTGTATCTAACTCCTGTGCGGGAGTCGGATCAGGGTCGGCTGAAGCTTGTTGGACTATAGAGTATGCAACTTCTGCCATGGACAAGGCATGAACATGCCAGGATGCTCTATCCCTTCCATCGAAGCCGATGGGGAAGGAAGTGTCCACAAATCGATAAAGTAAGTCGTACGTAACGAGGACACTTGAAAAATCTCAGCCCTAGGCTGGTCGGGGACAACCGATATCATCTTGACATCGCCAGAAGGAGGTGGGTAATTGAACGTACCCATCAAAGGTGGGCACAAACCAACCTGCACATTGACGATGTCAGGCTATGGGTTATCAATCATCGGGACCGTGGATGCCCCCGATGAAGGGTCAGGCCTAGAGAAGGACAATTGATCAATGGTCATGATTCAAACCTCATGTGGAAACAAAAAGACCCAAAAAACTATGGCAACCACTGCATGCATGGCATATGTCCAACACCTTCCTAACAATAGGTTTTAGTCGAGAGGTGCATCAACCACTTCAACTTCAACGCACATGGTCTTTCCTTCTAACTGCATGGGGAAATAAGGAATGATTCCATGTGGTCTAAAATAATGGTTGTCGAAAGCAGTAAGAAGAGTAGGCGATGGAGAAAAAATGGGTTGGCCAATGGCCTTCCAACACACCAATGACATCATTCATGTTGAGGCACCCTCATCAACCACCGTGCGGAAAATGTTCTGAGTAAAATATTTCGTGGGGTGAGACACTACTATTTGAAATGCAACATGGTATGGGAGATAAGGCTTCAAGTAGGTCGTATCAAGCATGATCATTCCCAGATCACAGGTCTCAGTGGATCCTAAGTCAACTAATAGAGTCTTTCTCTGTGAAGGGAAACTCTGGAGGACCTCCAAAGAAGACATAGCGCAAGGGGTTTGTGACAAATCCTCCACCACAGAGTAATTATGGGTGGCCCTTGCTTTTGGATTATGTGAAGCTTTCTTGAACGCCCCTTTCGGGATGTGTGTCATTGTTTCACCCATTATCTTCTCGATCTGGAGAGGAACAAATGGGTTTACAGATTCTTTACCATTCTCAAAAGTTTCAGACATTTCGTAATCGTGTGCCCTAGTCGCTATGTAGGCATCACCTTTCATCATATACACATTCGCGAATGAAGGATTACTAGAAGACTGAGGGGGTCCTTGACTGCCCCTATCTACGCTCGAAGAGGCTTGAGTTAAATTTTTCCCATGAGGAAATGGGTTCATTAACAAAATAGGTTGTTGTTGTGCCAGTAAATTTTGGGCCTCCGCAAGCTGAGGGAATAGGTGAGTCAGGTGGTCTTCCATCCAAAGTTTACACCGATACTTCGACTTTCTTTTCTCCTTGTTTCCCCCGCCAACATTGTTGGTGTGTTTCTTATCCCCCTTACCCTTCTTTTATTGTTTCTTCTTTCCGTCAGGCTACTGGTTGGCCTTCGGGTTTGTTTATTGCACATTGTGTACATCCGACATTTGAGTAGGGGAAGCAGCCGAACTAGTGGTTGGGTTGGCCGTTGTCTGTTGTATCGACAATTGTTGCAATTGATTCGACAATTGGTCAGTGGGCTTCGCTTGTGCTGAACCAACGATGTCATCGGTGTGTAGTCCAGACTTGTGTCTGGTCTTGTCAAGAATAGACCGCGATGCATATGCAAAAAATTCGTAAAGTAACCAGACTAAGAGTATATCAGTTCTAGCTGTTGAGCTCTCAATATCGCCTCTTCCTCTGAAAAGACTCCTGACGTTGCAACATCCTTGGATAACTGGGGTAACAAAGACTTAAGGAACCACTCTAGCAGGAATGATGGTGGAACTGGTACTGTTATCAAACTCTTCTGACGTTGCCATTCTCGGATGTGATCCGAGATATGGTTGGCCTTTGTTTGCTCAAAGTTGGCCAATAATTCGGTGTCAGCATCGTATCTCACAGGTAATTGAAAATGGTTTAGAAAAACCATTGCCAATTCGCCAAAAGTAGAGTATCTTGAGCGGTTGAGATCGATGTACCATTTCGCAGCACTCTCGATAAGAGCATGTTGAAACAGATGCAACTGTATGGAGTCGTCTCTCAATTAGTTGGACGAGCACCATAGGTGAAATGTGGTCACATGATCACCTCGATCTTCGTTAGGCTTACCTTCAAACTTCAAAATGTTCGAGGGAAACTTGGTCGACATAGGAGGGAAAAGCAGATCATGACTGATTGGGTCGTTTAACAATCTCGACAAGTCTAGAAAATTCAAGGTTGCTAGAAAAGGTAGCTTGGGTTGTTGAGTATGTATAGGAGGAAAGGAGCCTGGAATTTGGCAGGCACCAGGTTGCCAGGAAAAGTTTGGTTGCTGACCAAGGTTCTAGTAAAACCCATGGCCATGGCCAACATTCAGATATTGCGCTTGTTGAGATGTCATCGACTGACTCCCATAGTAGGATGTTGAGGGTTGGGAAGGAATTTCTCCCGACGTTGTGTTCCAAAGGTTCTGGAAAGGGTTTCCCCCTACCGATCCGACGGGAATAGGTACTAAGCCTTTCTCGGGATTCCATTGGCCATGGAAGGGGTTTACCTTGGTTGGCATCCCTGATGAGGGGATTGATCCCTGCCATGGATTCCAGGGTCCTTGAAAAGTATTTTCCCCCTGTGCAGGAATAGTACCCCGCGGAGGATTTTGTGATCCAAAACCAGGGTTGCCCCGAGCCAAGACGACAACTGAAGAGAATGTGTTGTTACCAAACACACCAAACAAAGAGAATGACAAAGAACCCACCAACATGATGCTGGAAGAAGGTCCTTGACTACCGGCTCCGAACAAGATGTAATTCATGTTCGGCCAGACGATCTGTTGAGAAGCACCGCCGAGTGAGGGGGAAGAAGGAGGTATGTGACCTCCACCGTAAGAGAAAGCATTATAGGGGGTTGAGGTTCCCCCTATGGACCCTTGCAGAGGAGCGTTTGAGCTCCCTACCCCCATAGCTATGGTCTGTAGGGTGGAGTAGGTGAGGACCAAGTTTGTATCAAAGATGGGCATCCCATATAAAAATGGAGGACCCGTCGCACTCTGTGTGAACGGTGCAGTGATCGTCACCATAGACAGAATCAGACCGCTACCCAAAGTAGATGCGGTCGAGACCATAGTGGTTCGGACCTGCGAAGGTGAGTTAGGAGGCAGAAATCCCCCAGTGGTGGTGGCTGTAGAGGGAGTGTGAGGACTCCCTGACGAAGTAGCAACATTTTCTTCCATCCCTTCTTGCAGGACTATCTGACACTCGTGATGCGGTACCCTTGGGGGGACAACTTGTACCACAATGGGTGCCAACAAGTCAGTGATCGGAGGGTTATACAGATTGAGAACTTCCACTCCAAGATCAGAAATATTCTATTCCTTCGGATACGAGTGTTCTCCTCTCGGAGATGGCTCGGGCACATTTTCTTGCGTCTCGATCACCTCAAATGACCCTTGCTGGTCAAGTCTTCAACGTAACGGTGGTGGTGGTGGCTCCAAATGAACCAGTGGTAGGCCCAAAATCCTTCACGATCAGTGGGGCTCTTGATCTTCCACTGTGTGAAAATATCATTGACACAGTAAGGATTTTTAAACATTGAAGACCAAGCACACACTAGAAAGTTCCTACGAGATAAAGAAAGCAAAACCACTAACTAGTTGGAAGAACAATTACACCAGCCAACACTAGAGAAAATTACCAGTGCAAGTTCAACTCAAACACAGAATCCCCCTCTGGGTATAATATGAAAAGCATGGTCGATGTCTTCCCAAGGTACTGTGGTATACCCCCGCAGTCACCTGTGTAAGTCCCTAAAATAAATGCAACTAGGTTGTCAGCTCATGAACAATTACCAGGCGGTTACAGTCGATAGTCGGGTGGACCACAATGAGCAAGGTATCAAGCCCAAAACCTATCAAGGGTATCGAAAGAAAGTGTTTCGGAAGACGAATGAGGACCTCAAATGGATTCGATACCCATGAAGCTCTGTGGCAAATGCGATCAACATAATTCCAAGAAAAGTATTCTATATGCATTCCCCACTATGCTTGGTCTGGATTTGGAGGGGTTATCTCTGCAACCTTTCCACACACGACCTCATGTTTTGGCCCCTGTGTTAGAGGGGGGTCCCATATGACTTTCACATTTACTAGAATTTTTACACTCCCTAGCATATACTCGTATGTTTGTTTTATAGCCTTGAAGAGTTTCCTCTCCAACCTAAATCAAGGCTCTAGCCCAGACTAGTTGATGGACCCTACTGTTAGCGTTAGAAGTCACTCTTGGATTGTGACAGGAGAAGAGCCCAACGCCCATCAGTTTATGTCACAAATAAATTTAATGAGTGATCAAATGGGTAGAGACCCAGGAAGGTATCACTCTAACTCAGGGACCAGGCCTGGTATGTAAAGAACAAAGGAGGTCTTGATCTAACTTCCATCAGTGAGTTGATTGTAAAATGAGCAGATGGAAGACTTGGTGAGATGAGTGAGCAAGACTGCCTCGGGCATCAGGCCTTTCAACAGCTTGAGGAAGAAAATCTCAGAATACAAGATCCTCTTGGTTCTGAGTTTCGAGGAACTGAAGGGTGACTTGACTGGATCCTCCAATTCCAAATCATTCAGCGTTGAGAAATTACAAGAACTGATTAGAGACAATGCAACTATTACAGTGATACAACCTACATCATCCTATAATAGTGCAACTCGACTAGATCCTCCAATTCTGAGTTGTTCTAACACAGTGTAAACAAAGAGATGGAAAGAAACTGACATTCATAAGGCAAGAAGTCTCAAGTTGCCAATACATAACCAGAGCAACCAGTGCTTCGTTAAAACTTTACAATTGGGAGCCTAGCTCAACCATCGATCATCTAGCAAATGGAAAAAATGCCTACATATACTTGAAGCTGACTCTGACGCAGAAGGAACGATCATGTCATGAATTCAATGCTTCGTGTAGGTGAGTTTATTTGTCAGGTTGCGCATGCAGATGTTGGGCAGACTTCCCATGCAGTCGTTTGTTAGACGCAATCTTTGTCAGGTTGAACCGACAACCTGCTTCCGTATATGCTCCTTTCTGACCTTCTATTTATGGAAGTAGATGACATTCAACCACCACCAACCACCTTCATAACTGCTTCCTCGGGATCAGGTGAGGCCTGGTCAACTCTGCTTCTGTAAGATGTGGTAATTTGCCTTTGGTTGTCTTCTACTTTGCTGGACTGCTGTGGGGGAACCCAGATGGAGGACGGGACGAGACCCTGCTAAGGAAGATGAGGTGGTGCTGTGACATCGGACGAGAAATGCCACGGGGTATGGATAGGACACAGGTGGAAGTGGCATGGAGTGTGGGGTACAAGTGGGTGAGAGAGGTAAAGTGGAGGAGGATATTTGCGACATCAGATGATGAGGTGAAGTGTTGTGAGAAGGTGACAAGGAGGCTACAATGCAATAGGTCAGGGAGTGAAGAAATGGAAATAAAGGTGGGCCAGGATGGCGCTGAGTGGAAGACACATGGTGGAAGGTGGTAAGCGAAAGGAGTTGAAGATGTGACAAGGGGGTCCCCACTTTAAACCATCAATTTCGGACCCCCCCCTTATTAAAGGCATAATAGCGGGGGGGTCCGGAATCCATTCTCAGCCATAGATCTAGGCGCCTGAATCTTATCCGCTCAAAATTGCGTGCTCAATTCCGGACCCCCCTCTCCGCCTTAAAGGTAGAATGGCGAGGGGGCTATGGAATCCAACCTCGACTGTAGATCTGGGCGCGCAGATCTCGGCCGCACAGATTTTCCCGTTGCTTAACGGATGCACATTTGTGCCCGAAACTTAGGATAAGTAGGTTTTTCAACCCACTCCTTTGAATTTACCACTCCAAGGCCCAAACCATAAAGGAGAACACCCCTATACAAGCAATGTTGCTAACATCAGGCTCCATGGGGGATAGAGCCATCCATGTGATGCTCTAAGAACTCCTTCTGCAATTCCAGTCGCCTTTCTATTGGGCTATGGAGTCAATCTCAAAACAGCCTACTGAAAATACATGCCGAAAAGTAACAGTAAAAGAAAAATAAAATAAACATACATGATCAAAAGAGCTTATTTATGTACAGTCCTAAACTAGAAAAATCCTTTACATGGGGCTAGGTGAAAACAAACTTCCACCATAACCATTCAAGCAACTTTCTGAATAGAAGCTCTTTCCTTCTGTCGATGATCACCAACAGATGGTGTAACCGTGACATCAAAATGGTTATTCTCTTCAGCTCCTCCTTACAGACTGAATTTGAGATGAAATAGGGCGGCTCCAAATTGAGAAGGAAATACAACTCCATGTATTCCTTCACAGGCTCACAAGACCAGTGGAAAACTCCAGAAAATTGGTGAAAAGAAGCCTCCTATGCTACATAGTTGTTCATGTGTGGTTGAATATCTCTGGTAAGCACAGGTGGGTGGACAACTGATGTAGGATGACTGACCTTAGGCGGTGGCTACTCGCTGACTGGCTCTGCGCAGTCTGTAAACTGCATCTTCGGTTGCTCCTCTGGTTCTTTTGGTTCCTCTTCTTGGCTTTCCTAAGGGTCAGAGTCATAATCATCATAGATAGGACCTGTGGCAAAGATCTTCTTTTCAATCTGCTGCTCAGGGGGGCAGATTTCCTCACAATGTCTTTCATTTGTGAATAGAGGAGAAGGCTTTGTAGTGTGCTCTTGGAAGTTCTGGTTGTCTAGCTCAGAACTTGATTCATAGTTGTCATACACGAGTTGGCTGCTACCCAGGTCATCAATATGTGATGTGGGGCTCTGTTTCTCCTCAACTGAATAGTTGTTAAAGCTGGGTGAGCACCAAACTTCTTCATTTTACAAAAAAGGAACAATCTCCAGATCCTCCTTTTCAATCCCAAATGTAAATACATCATGGGAAATCTCGTGAAGAAAAAGAGAATAGTCCTCTTCCACAATGGCTTCTTCCTTTAAATCTGAGACAACAGGCTCCTCAGGGGCATAAACTAATGTCTCTATGGCTATGAAATCTTCAATATCCTCTTCAAAAAAGTCACCATGAACATCTGCCTCAAGGAATGGAAACTCCTCTGCGCATCGTTCAACTTCCCACCTATCCAGTTGGGCAGAGAGAGATTTTATCAGTTCCCTAACTTCACCCAAAGCATCTTCCTCCTCCTTAGAGTCTTCATCACTCTCATAACCTTCCTCTGATGCAAACAAATGGGGATGAGAAAGGACTGATTTCTAATCCAAGTCATCAGGATCATCCTCACAACCTACGTAAGAAGCAGCTCTATCTTGTATACAGTTGTTGTATCCCTCACAACAGTTATGAAAAATTAACTCAAAGGGATAAAGCTTCTGACAATAGGTGGTGAAAGCTGCATGAAATTCTACGAGTGAAGAAATGCTAGAAGGGGGTAAAGAATGATACCATTTATGAGCATCCCATCCTAACGAGAACATGAACATTTTCAATAATACATCCTCATGATGTATCTCCCATTGATGCATGATTTCATGAAACTCACAGAGATGCTGAGTAGGGTTGTCCTCCTTATGCTCTCTAAATATGGGAAAATAATCGCCCCATTCATCCGGAGAAGGGACATCATTAGGAAAACCGGGAATAACAGAAAAATTAAAAGGAGCAAACCTTCGAGCAAGGATTTTCTCCATATCGAACCAGTGGAGTCGCCAGGTGAAATATGCACAACTTCAAAAGTGTCTGGTCTTTGTTCACCATCAAAGGCCAGATCCTAACGTTGTGTTTTCCCAGGAAACTTCTCAAGCTGAGAAAGCAGCTGCTAAAACCTTCTCAAGAAATCTCCTCTAGGTGAGCTTTCAGGTGTGCTAAAAGTAGCCACAAATGAAACAGTGAAGTGGAAACATTGGAGTCACCACAGTGGAGTCGCCAGGTGCATAGTAGCAATCTTCAATGTACTAGGTTCTGATGCACCTTCAGAACCAGTAAGCTTTGTCGTTCAATCCCAGGGAAAATCTTCAATTTCGTCCCCGACAACGACACCATAAATGTTAGCGTTAGAAATCACTCCTGGATTGCGGAAGGAGCAGAGCCCAACGCCCATCAGTTTATGTCACAAATAAATTTAATGAGTGATCAAATGGGTAGAGACCTAGGAAGGTATCACTCTAACTCAGGGACCAGGCCTGGTATGTAAAGAACAAAGGAGGTCTTGATCTAACTTCCTTCAGTGAGTTGATTGTAAAATGAGCAGATGGAAGACTTGGTGAGATGAGTGAGCAAGACTGCCTCAGGCATTAGGCATTTCAACAGCTTGAGGAAGAAAATCTAAGAATACAAGATCCTCTTGGTTCTGAGTTTCGGGGAACTGAAGGGTGACTTGACTGGATCCTCCAATTCCAAATCATTCAGCGTTGAGAAATTACAAGAACTGATTAGAGACAATGCAACTATTACAGTGATCCAACCTGAATCATCCTATAACAACGCAACTCGACTGGATCCTCCAATTTCGAGATGTTCTAACACAGTGTAAACAAAGAGACAGAAAGAAACTGATATTCATAAGGCAAGAAGTCTCAAGTGCCAATACATAACCAGAGCAACCAATGCTTTGTTAAAACTTTACAATAGGGAGCCTAGCTCAACCATCGATCATCTACCAAATGGAAAAAATGCCTACATATACTTGAAGCTGACTCTGGCGCAGAAGGAACGATCATGTCATGAATTCAATGCTTCATGTAGGTGAGTTTCTCTGTCAGGCTGCGCATGTAGACGTTGGGCAGACTTCCCATGCAGTCGTTTGTCAGATGCAATCTTTGTCAAGCTGAACCGACAACCTGCTTCTGTGTATGCTCCTTTCTGACCTTATATTTATGGAAGGAGATGACATTCAACCACCACCAACCACCTTCATAACTGCTTCCTCGGGATCAGGTGAGGCCTGGTCAACTCTGCTTCTGCAAGACGTGGCAATATGCCTTTGGTTGTCTTATGCTTCGCTGGACTGCTGCGGGGGAACCCAGATGGCGGATGGGACGAGACCCTGCTGAGGAAGATGAGGTGGTGCTGTGACATTGGACGAGAAATTCCACGGGGTATGGATATGACATAGGTTGAAGTGGCATGGAGCCTGGGGTACAAGTGGGTGAGAGAGGTAAAGTCGAGGAGGAGAGTTGCGACATCAAACAATGAGGTGATGTGTCACGAGAAGGTGACAAGGAGGCCGCAATGTGACAGATCGAGGAGTGAAGAAATGGAAATAAAGGTGGGCCAGGATGGCGCTGAGTGGAAGACACATGGTGGAAGGTGGTAAGCGAAAGGAGTCGGAGATGTGACAAGGGGGTCCCCGCTTTAAACCGTCAATTCCGGACCCCCCCCCCTTATTAAAGGCAGAATAGCAGGGGGGTCCGGAATCCATTCTCAGTTGCAGATCCAGGCGCCCGAATCTTAGTCATTCAAACTTGCATGCNCCTCGACTGTAGATCTGGGCGTGCAGATCCCGACTGCACAGATTTGCCCATTGCTTAACGGATGTGCATTTGCACCCGAAACTTAGGATAAGTGGGTTTTTCAACCCACTTCTTTGTATTTACCACTCCAAGGCCCAAACCATCGAGGAGAACACCCCTATACAAGAAATTTTGCTAACACCTACAAACATGAAGTCTAATTGATTTTAATTAAGCGTTAATTTTAAGTGGTGTGTCTTAAGTCAAGGAAATATAAATGAAACTAGTGGTGTCTTTTAAGAGACGAACGAGAAGAATTGTGAATGAAACCAAAAGAAAAATTACTTCTTTTGACAAATAAAGATTTGCAAATTTAAACCCTTTAACCAACTTTTTGTAACTACTTTTTCTAAGATCTTTTAAAAGAAAAACCCCAAACTAAATTTCGCTCCACTACGAGCTACTTAAATTTCTAAGTATTCAGTAAAGAACTTAAAGAAAAGAACTCTTTCTCCTAATAAGTAAAGACAACTAGCCTAACTACTTAACCAAACAAAGAAATGAATTTTTTTATTTTATTTTTATGCTTCAAAAAAAGAAACTTGAAATAACTTCTTTTTCTTTTCTTCTAAAGCAAGTAAAAGGGAAAAAGTGAAGACAAGACAAGACCAAAAACTGACTTCTGGTCTACTTTGGATTGCAGGGAGTCACTGACGATACTAAATAGGCTGATAAAAAAAGACTCACAAGCTTGTCTCAAACCCTTTCAAAGAAAACACAAGAAATATTTTTTAAAAGAAATAAGCAAACTGACGTTAAACCTAGGCCAAAGACTGTAATTACAGAGACCAATACTAAATCAAGAAACCCCTGAGAAGTCAGACTTCAATCAAGGAAGAGGTTGACTGCACCTTCTTAAGGAAAAAGCTTCTTGACATAAGCACGCTACTAACACTTAAACAACCTGCGTATGTACACTGACTATCTAAAGGTAGGGCACATATGTACGCATGCAGACCCACTATAGGCCGAGTACACCTCTGTAACTTCTCAAAAAAATAAAACTAATAGTCAAGATGATAAGGCAGGGAGAACTGGTATGGAAAACCAGAATCCCTTAAAGACTCAACAATTTACAAAAACTCAAAAAGGGGAATCAAACCAATTAAAACACCCATAAACTATCCCCTAAAACCCTAGAGCTTTCCCCAGTATGGTCACCAGTTCTGCTATAGTGGGAAAACCCCCCTATGGACTACACTAGGGTTTGACATGTAGGCATATCTAACTGTCTAAAAGTCTTCTACTCATTACACTACCCTGAATATACCCCACATTCATACAAGAAATACAAAGTAAAAAGATCTGGTAACTCTACCTTAAACTCTGTGTCCAGTGTTGATCCTTTCATGTTCAATCGCTCCTCAACTACAAGTCTCCTCCCAAGGTTGACCTGCATTCACAAAAATAAAAACAAGAAACAATGAACATTTATCTCATATATGAATTAGTGGGTTAGATGTCAGTATAAAACATAAATCAAACATAAAGATTGAAAACATCATATTGTGGGACAAAAAAAGTATTCCTTTTATTAATATCAAAAAGTTTACTTACAATGAGATCGACAACTGCTCCTCGAACTTGGTCCGGGCTCCTCTTCACCAAGCTCCAACTGCGCTTCCACGTATCTTTCTCCTCTCACACTTCTCCCTAGGGAAATGGCATAGGATTATAATGGAGGAAAAAGGTAAGAATGGACAATTCTAGCTCAAAACTCACAAGGTGGCTACAAATTCTTGGGACAAGGAGGGGATGTGAAACAGGCATAGTTTCACTGTTCTTATTCTTCTCTTAGGAATGAGACCCCAACACCTCATTTTATATGAAAAAGGGATGGTTATTCGGTTGGGTGACGGGCTATAGGCAGTGTGACAGTTGGAAAACTAACCAATAGCCCGTAATCTCAATGAATTCCTTGCAACTTTTTAATTTTTGCAACATTTGTGTGTATATGCAGGCTGTAATGGTGTAGCTAGCGTACATACGTGAGTTGTAGTGGTGCAACAAGCATTTGTACGCAGGAAGTAGTGGTGTAGGGAACGTACATCTTCAAAAATATGTTTTTTAAGAAGAAATGCTCAATGATGGCTTGGAAAAAATAGTAAGTAAGAGGGCCAAATTCTAGGTATGCATGTATGGTGCAGTTTAGGGTTATAACAATAATCATTAAAATTTATTTAAAAAAAACTAAATTTTGTTACTAACATGTTCTATTCATGTTAAATCAAGATTTGGGTCCCCTAATTGTTCTCTTGTGTTTTC
This sequence comes from Picea sitchensis, assembly GCA_010110895.2. NCBI lineage: Eukaryota > Viridiplantae > Streptophyta > Pinopsida > Pinales > Pinaceae > Picea > Picea sitchensis. The sequence continues at coordinate 127,123 of SNQJ01S0060599.1, read as the reverse complement.
CTCCAAACTTCCTAAAACATTTCCACCCCTTTCAAAATCACTGCAACTTCCAATTATTCTTGAAACCTAAGAGGGGATAGGGTCTTGTACTGGTCAATTAAATGTTATCCTCGCACAGTCCAGTCAATTTTGTGTGCATGTGTTACATATAAAACATAATCTAAATCATAAACTAGAGTATAAATCAAAACAATGAGTATAATATTCAGTTGGGTAATGTGGTTAAACATTACTAATATTTCCCTCAACTAGATGCCTTGAAGAATCTCAATTTAGATGCATCAAAGATTGGGAAATATGTTGACTTACATTTTCTTCCCTTTGTTCTCTCAATTCTACGTGTTTTTGTCTCATCCTCTCTCTATCCTTCTCTTGCACTTCATCTTCATCAACCTGTTGGTGATCATATTTCCTTTTATACTTTTTCATATTCCCCATATTGATTACTAATTAATGTAGATTAATATTAAATTGACTCAATTTTCTTGTTTTTTGTCTTTTTCACAATGACAAAATAAATGCGAGTTGGATCACATTTTTTTTTTTTTTTAGTTTTTTATGTGAGGATTCATTTTCTTTTCCTCTTTTTTATTTACAACAATACCTCAATCTCATAAGAAAATATTTCATAACTAAGGTATTGGAATTGCAAAGGGAAATCTTGAAGCTATCTATTTTCTACAAGGAAGTTCTCATGTAGAAGGAGATACAAGACAAGGTCCAAGACCAAGTGGAATTCATTAAAGAGATTTGAAAGAGTCGTGGCCAAGAGGGATTGTGGAATCAAAGTGTTGACGGAAGATGTAATATTTGGATTTGAATGAGTAGTTAGGTATTGGGGTAACTTGGTTGAATAATCCTGAAATAAATTTAGGGAAGAATGGTATACATGCATTAAAATATGGTATCTCATTGAAGATGCCACATCAAAGAGAAGACTACCTATGTTTTTCCCACCAGAGGTTTTTAGACTAGTTGAAGAGGTGTTGAGCGAGTTCAAGGAGATTTACAAGAAGCGTGAAGTTGATGTTAGAGGTATACCATCACTAGAGAATGAGAATATTCATAATATTTTAATGAGTGAATTCAGAACAATAATTCGACTAGAGTCTATCATGCCAAAATTAGAAAAATATATCAAAAGGTTCAGACAAGAAAATTCTATGTTGAGTCTTCCTAAAGAATAACATGTATTCACTAATCAAGAGTTATGCAATGAGTTATTTTAAGAGTGGGTAACACATGATGTTGAGTATGCACCAACTAGATCACTCAGTTCACCTAAGTCATAATAGCCTGCATGGCTTTTGTGACCTCTTTTCTATTTCTGATTTATTCTATTTTTGCATATAATTTTGTCTAGAAATATGTAAATTGACCTCTAGGAAAGGGTCTTTGGCTCTACGATGATTTGGGAAGGATTGTAGCTCAAAATTATTTCAATCTTAATTCATAAACTACTTTTGGAGTCATGTGACATTTTTGCTGAAGATTTTTGTGTATTAATTCTTATTCATGGATTACTCTAGTCTTGAATTGATGTCAAATGTGTCTATTAAGGATATCAATTTTTGCCAAGTTATCTTGCATGATTGGTGAAATTACTGGTTATTATTTTTAGTGAATATTTATATATGGTTTATTAATTATTTTCTTATTTTTCATAATATGTTTTCATCATACCATATATGGTACACTATGGAATTATTTCTGAATGTTATGCTTAAATAATTTTCATTTCTTTTTGCATTAGAATAGTACAAGTTTCCTAAAATTTATCTTGTAGTAATATTTCTCAACATAATTATTTCTTAGGGAATTAAAAGTTATGGATCATTTTCATTCATTATTCTTGAAGGTTATATGTTAGTAACAAATTTCTTCAAAATCTCTAGATTAGTTTTATTTCTTGTATTGAATATATAAATTATAAAAACATAAACATAATGTAAATATATTTTTGAGCTAATTCATAAATCTCATCAAGTTGTTTCCAAACATTAACTTAGAGGATTGTTCCATCCCAAAAATGGAAGAGTCTAATTGGGCCTCTTCCTTGGGTTTAGTCAATACTATTGAGAATTGAGAATCTACCCCCCTCAACAAAATAATAATCTTTTAGTTTTTTGTCATTTGTTGGATGGTTCGGTGGAATAGAAAACCAAACGATTCGATGCAATAACATATCTGCTACACAATAATTTTTTTCAGTGGTTAGTCCCTAAAGGAGACAGAGAGAACTGATTATCAAACTAATTAGACTATTTTTCATGTAGTTCTCAAAATTAGATTGGCTCATAGAACAGTTCAATTCGCCTAGTTGGTAACAATTAAAAATAATGTCCCATTTATCCCAAGTAGATTCATCAATATATATGTTGGATTTTACTCTTCTACTTTATCAGTTATCTACTCTAGTCCAACCTTACTATCATAGATTGACCCATGTTCAGATTTAACAAGCTCCCAACAAAATCCCTCTAAAATTATCGGCCCCTCTGGTAAACTAGAAGGAAATGCAACACACAGAGTGTATTGCGCAGTCTCACCCGAGATAGTTCTATGGGTGGTTGCAATACTTAGGTGTTTGCAACTTGGGAATGAGTGGAGATCTGTGGTTTTACTCTGTAATCTTTATTTATTCAGTTTAACATCAGAGTAGTTAACTTATTCATGCATGTGAAATATCAGTTCTAACTAGTCACTTTATTCATTCATCTAACATTCAACGCTTAACAATAATAGAGACACATACATTCAATCACATAAAATAGGTGTTACCATGGTTCACCCCCTCCCGGGCTATGTCCACAAAGATCTGGCTCTCAAGATATTTATTATGGTTCAGTAATATGTCACACCACGCGTGCTTACAATCTTGGATCTTACACTCTCAACAGGCTCCTCGATCCCTGCGAGGCTGACTAGATCGCACCAGGCTCCTTAACCTGCGATCTAACCGTCGGGACCGAGTTTCTCACTGCTTATATATCTCACTAGCTTACTGGATAGTATAGTTCTTACAACTCTCTTCCATCTATCCTCTCTCTTCTCATCGTCTCCTCCTCTATCCTCTAAGTACTACTTATTTATATTCTTGGCGATGTCCCGATATTGCATGACCACTTTTGGCGTAATCCGCCAAGTGTTGGCAATGATTTCCTGTAGGTAGTTGTAATACCCCGTGAACATTCCTGCATTTTTACTTATGGTTTTGGATTCCGAAGTGCTCCCCAACGATATGTACCGCATTGCATGACAACGAGTGGTTCACTTGAAAAAGTATGTATACTTAGGATCCCTCCATCAGACCAAGGCTGTCAGGATGAGTATCCAAGAGTAGTGGAACTATGTCCCCAGGTCCTGCACGTCTTTGCAGTCCTCAAGGAACAAGTTTAACAAGTACAGGGCCCAACTAAGCAAATTTCCCTTCGTGCACTGTGTTGAAACCACGATGACCTTGGCAGGGACTTCCTCCTTTTGGAAATTCCTGAGAAACTGATGTAGGAGCATCGCAAGAAAGAGCAAGTGGAAGACAGTTGGATATGCACCAACGCATATTTTGAAGACATTTTGAATTTGAAAGGATGAAACATTAATGTAATATCTGAAAAATATATTTTTTCTTTTATGATTTGGAGATTGTAACGCAGATCTTGAGCGTTTTCTCTCATCTGTTGGTTGTGGCATTTAATGTAATAAATGAAAAGTAGTTGTAATCTTTAATTCAATAAGATAGATTAGAGTGTAGGAGGGAAAACTCGAGAAATCTCCCTCGTATGTATTGTATTGTATCATTATTCTCATTGTAGGATTGTAAGTTAGAAGCAGTAGAGAAAGAGAGAAGAGAAGAACATAGATTGTAAAAGTTGTATAACCAGATAGTTGTTTCTATTGAATCCATGTACATAAGCACTTGAATTAATATAGCAATGCTTTGATCCAATTTCATGGTGTATCATGGATACTATTTGGATCTATTGAATGGTATGTTTATAGGTTGCTTAGATACTCTGTTATGCATTTGTTTCAATGTTGTGTATGTATGCTCGTGATTTCATGTTGAATATATGAATTCCGTGAGAGGAAGAGTATGAGTTTCAATTGTTTCTCGTCCTGAGAATTCTTGCAAGGAGTGCATTGACAAGGTTCTGAGTTTTATCTCAGAAAATCTCAGGAGAGATATCATTGTTCTTATACTAACATAAGTGAAATTATAGCACAGATTTATGCGAGGTGTGTGCAGGCTAGGTCGAAGTCTTAGACTTCTCCAACCCAAGTGAGTGGTTGAATGATTTATGTCACAAGGAGTGCATAGAGTTACGAGACATCAGATAATCGGTGATTATCGTGGAGGCCGCAAGGAGTGCGCACAAGAATTCCTTAGAATCCTTGAGGTTGCAGAAAAGTATAATCTCAGGAGGGATAGAGACTTCGAAGAGTTTGAAGGAAGGACGAGAGTTGAAGTCGCCTCGTAGAAATCAAGTTCAGGAGGGTTGACGCCAATTTCTTTGCCAAGAAGTCATTAAGAAATTGAACGGATGGTTGAAATTCTCGGAGGGAGAATCACCGAAATTCCATGGGCTGTTGGATCTAGTAGATCTGTGGAGAAATTAAGGCTGAGAGTATTTCAAAACTCGCAAGCTCGAAAGGATTAGTAGCTACCAGATCTGGGCCAACGAGAACCGTTGATCTTGTGATTTTTAATTTCGACATTTCAGAAGTCGGAGTGTGGAGGAAGTAGTGATACATACATCTCAGGCTGCGAAATCCTGATACGCGAAACCCTGACAAAATCTGGATCATCATCTTGTGGGAGGTTCAGGATCGTTGATCTGTGGAGAGGAAATCGTGAGTTCGGACTTCAGGAAAAGAGGAAGAGTTGCATTGCAACTTCATAAGCCATGAAATCCTGACACGCTTAGAAGCAAAGCCTCAGGACTTGATTGGATTTCACATATTTGAGGCATAAGGGAGGATCCAAAGACCCATTATTCATTTTCAAGGTTTTGGGGATCGAAGGAGTCAGGGGGAGTCATAGTAGGAACTACAAAGTCACGAAATCTGAAATACCTTTTCGGGTTGAGTTTTTGGTCACGTGCAAGAGGAGGTTTGCGCTTAGTTCTTGTTCGCATGTGCGTAACTTCTAAAAGGAGACCTGTGGATATATGTGTATGAAGGTTCCAGCGGGAACTAAAGGATTCACTTCGGCTTGGGGGAATTGAAGATCCATAGAATGGGAGGTCAAGAAGACCCTGCCAAGGTAGGGGTGCTGCATCAGGTGGTATCATTGCTTATATAACAACTTTTGTTTTCTGTATAGGGAAGACAGAGGACATTGGTTATTGAATTCTGCGTGGACAGATTGAAACAATGATGCCAAGAAGATGTCAAGAGAGAGCTATGCCCGATCCAACCATGGAAAGGGAGATGAGAGAACTTCGTGCTTGATTAGATGCTATGGAGACAACACAGAGACGAACACCTGATGTTGGAGACGTCAATGAAGCTGTTATAACCCTAAATTGCACCATACATGCTTACCTGGCATCAGGCCATCTCAAATCCCTTCTTTGCCAAAGCACTATTGAACAAACTCTTTAAAAACCTATTTTATAATGGCCCACACACCCTACTCCATTACTGCATGCATGTACACGCTAGCTGACCTAAAACAACCTGCATGGACCAACAAAGCACAAAAAAAGGAAAGTTGTCGACGAAACAAACAACTTTGGGTGAGTTAACTGAAACTCCCGACCATGCATGGCCGAGGGTTCGTCCAAATACCTAGCTTCTTCTAGCCTATAAAAGAAGGGTCAGGGGTCCCATTTGGAAGAGGATAAATAGAGTAAAGAAACTCTGCCCAATTGCATATTCCCATTGTCCCAACCCTTTAGTCATCCTTGTGCAAGAAGAGATACAAAGCAAAGAAGTTGGAGGACATTTGAAGAGGAGCCCAGGATCAAGATTCGTGGAGCAGTGGTCGGTCTCGACATTTGTAAGTTGATTCATTCAATGTTAATAATAAAGAAATGCTTTTCCCGTCCCACTACATATGAGTTCTTCATAGATCAGTAAATATATGTTTGAATCTCTAACCCATTAGTCTGTAGGTAAAATGCATGTGTAGCTTGTTGCTTGTTTTTGTACGCAGGTCAATCTTGAGAGGATAGATGCCAACAAGCGATCAAGCATGAAGAAGGATCGACATCGAACATCCGGAACAAGGTATGTTGGTCTAACCATGTATTTGTTGAAAAAGAATGGGGTTTAAGTCTGAGGATGAAGGTAGAAAGTAGATTTCTTTCGATCATATCTGTATGCATAAGATAACCCTATTTGCTAGTCTGTAAGGGGATTTCCCTCACAATAGAATTGGCGACCATACTGGGGAAGTCTCTGGGGTTCCTGGGAGTATTTTTGGGTAGTTTTAAAAGACTGGTTTTCTTGCCTATTTTTTTAGTTTCTATAAAGTCTGAGCTAGCAGAGAGTCTGGTTTCCCATACTAGTTGTCTTTGTTATTTTCTTGACTGTGTTTTTTTGAGACCCATAGAGGTACGTGCAACCTACATAAGGTCTGCACGCGTGTACCCGCGCCCTACTCTCTTACATCCCACGTGTGAACGTTAGCTGAAGAAGTAGCAGTAGCGTGTACATTCCAGAAAATATTTGAGGCAGTCATCCTCTTCCCTGTTATAATCAGTTAATTTCAAGGGTTTTCTGGAACTCTGTCTGAGTCTTGGTTGTTTGCAGTCTTATCTCAGATTGGTTTGCTTTACGAATTTTTTCCTTTCATTGTTTGCTTTTTTCTGTTAAAGAGAGTGTATAAGCCTTCAGGAGATCCTGGTTATCAATATCGGTGGTCTCTTCCTGGTTTGGATTGTCTATTTTTATTTTTTCTCAGAGTTTAGAGATACACACGGCCTGTATAAGGCCAGCACGCATGTACACACCCTCTGGCTTTACACAGCTCGCATGCACACACTTGCTGTTGGATTTTCAGTAGTGTGCTTGTGCATGATAGTTTTTGTTGAGGGTAAGGAAGTCATCTTTCCCTTGACAAGAGTTATACCTCTCAGGTTTTTGAATCTCTGTCCTAGCAGTCAGTAGCTTAGGGTTGATCTTAGCCATATCTTTCTTTTTCATTTAAAAAAGTTGTCACTAATTTTTTTTTCTTTAGGGTTTTTAGACAAGTGTGAGAGTCATTTTTTAAGTTGCTAGTGTGTGATTTCTTGAAGTGATTCTTTGTGTGATCTAAAAATGAAGAAGACTTGTAATCTTGAAAATATTTGCAAGTTAAATTTTATGTGTTAAAAGCAAATGGATCAACTTTGCAACACATCATTAATAGGATTTACTCATTTAATATGCATATAAACAACAATATAATCAATGAACATAAACACATAACACAACAAATGATAAAGGAGTTCACCCCTCTCTTGGGCTACATCTCCTGGTCCAGCTTCCAATGGATCATTAGTATTATTTTCTTAAAGTACTCAAAAAATTGCTTTACAATGCTCAAATTGACCAACAGACTGCTCCAATGGCTTCAGAGCATCCAAAAACCCCTAGCTGGGCTTTTTCGGCACCTCGTTTGGCCAAAAAACGAAGAATTTAGGCTTCCTGGAAGTCCCCCCTTCAAGCTTGTTGTCTCTGCATCTACAAATTGCACCCTTGTACATTCAACCTAGCACACACGCTTATTTAAGCGCAAAAACCTGGCACTGAACACAACCGTGCCAACGGTGCGAACTGTAGGACGGTTATGGGCGCGCCAGCCCCTAACCGCCAAACTCGTGGGCACATGTGGGTCATAGAACCAACCACATATACAAAAAGGGCTAACCTTTAAAAGCCAACAATTAAGCGCCAAGTGTCGGGCACGTGGTTAAACTATAAACTCCCGCGCTTTTTGTTTGGTTGTGGTCATGTGGTTGTGGGTTGTGCGACTGGGGGCTGGGGCAAAGCCCCAGCCCGCACCCCCGCGCCAACTATTACACAAACCAAACTTTAATATATATGGAATCATATATACAATAAGGAATAAATCGTGGTGCATTGGTAACATGGACTTTGCAAAGGCTTTACATGGTGGGGAGGTTTGGGGTTCGAATCCCACAGACTCCATAAAGTTTTGAACCAATAACCAATACAATGGTGCCACATGGCAGCCCATGATTGGGCCACGTGGCACCACACCACAAACCAAAAACTGCCATGTGTCGAAACATGATTTGTCCAACTGTCAGCCAATCCAAAACTGCCACGTCACCTCTGCCATGTCAGCATACCTCATGCCACGTCACCTGTACGGACTGCACAGTTAACGTCCTTTTTTTACCTGTTTGATGATTCAAACAGATCGCAATATCTCTAACTCCCGACGTCCATTTGAACCCAAATGAGTTGCGTTGGGTTTGCAACGACGAGGCCTATCCTCTCGTCTGATTTGAAGCGATTCCGAGCACTTTGAATTTTTGAGCAAAATTTGATCCCCTGATCACACCTCCCCATTGGGAAGCTTTTGGACCTCCAAAAGACTATATCCAGTCTATGTGAAGNACGAGTTGCGTTGGGTTTGCAACGATGAGGCCTACGCTCTCGTCCGGTTTGAAGCGATTCCGAGCACTTTGAATTTTTGTGTAAAATTTGATCCCCTGATCACACCTCCCCATTGGGAAGCTTTTGGACCTCCAAAAGACTATATCCAGTCTATGTGAAGATGAGGGTATAGTTCCCTCACCCTTCCAACCTCAATCCACTTGGCTTTGCTTGGATTGGTACCTTTAAGACCAACTCGAAGATACTCCACATTTCCTCGTTTTAAAGTTCGCATTCTCCTGTCAAGGATTGTGTCTTCATGCAATTCTGTAAGATATTCTGGGGAAAAATAATCTATAGAAGGAATCTGAACATGCTCTCCATGATCATCAATCAACGGAGGCTCATACAATTTCAAATTCTCAACATTAACAACTGCATACATTTGCATATAAGGAGGCAAATCTAAACGAAAAACATTGTTACCAATCTTGT
>SNQJ01S0060599.1:104807-118028 GCA_010110895.2 Picea sitchensis | reverse complement strand
TTCATTTCTTTTTGCATTAGAATAGTTCAGGTTTCCTAAAATTTATCTTGTAGTAATATTTCTCAACATAATTATTTCTTAGGGAATTAAAAGTTATGGATCATTTTCATTCATTATTCTTGAAGGTTATATTTTAGTAACAAATTTCTTCAAACTCTCTAGATTAGTTTTATTTCTTGTATTGAATATATAAATTATAAAAACATAAACATAATGGAAAGATATTTTTGAGCTAATTCATAAATCTCATCAAATTGTTTCCAAACATTAACTTAGAGGATTGTTCCATCCCAAAAATGGAAGAGTCTAATTGGGCCTCTTCCTTGGGTTTAGTCAATACTATTGAGAATTGAGAATCTACCCCCCTCAACAAAATAATAATCTTTTAGTTTTATGTCATTTGTTGGATGGTTCGGTGGAGTAGAAAACCAAACGATTCGATGCAATAACATATCTGCTACACAATAATTTTTTTCAGTGATTAGTCCCTAAAGGAGACAGAGAGAACCAATTATCAAACTACTTAGACTATTTGTCATGTAGTTCTCAAAATTAGATTGGCTCATAGAACAGTTCAATTCGCCTAGTTGGTAACAATTAAAAATAATGTCCCATTTATCCCAAGTAGATTCATCAATATATATGCTGGATTTTACTCTTCTACTTTATCAGTTATCTACTCTAGTCCAACCTTACTATCATAGTTTGAACCATGTTCAGATTTAACAAGCTCCCAACAAAATCCTTCTAAAATTATCGGCCCCTCTGGTAAACCAGAAGGCAATGCAACACACAGAGTGTATTGCACAGTCTCACCCGAGATAGTTCTATGGGTGGTTGCAATACTTAGGTGTTTGCAACTTGGGAATGAGTGGAGATCTGTGGTTGTACTCTGTAATCTTTATTTATTCAGTTTAACATCAGAGAAATCATCTTATTCATGCATGTGAAATATCATTTCTAACTAGTCACTTTATTCATTCATCTAACATTCAACGCTTAACAATAATAGAGACACATACATTCAATCACATAAAACAAGTGTTACCATGGTTCACCCCCTCCTGGGATATGTCCACAAAGATCTGGCTCTGAAGATATTTATTATGGTTCAGTAATATGTCACACCACGCATGCTTACAATCTTGGATCTTACACTCTCAACAAGCTCCTCGATCCCTGCGAGGCTGACTAGATCACACTAGGCTCCTTAACCTGCGATCTAATCATCGGGACTGAGTTTCTCACTGCTTATCTATCTCACCAGCTTACTGAATAGTATAGTTCTTACAACTCTCTTCTATCTGTCCTCTCTCTTCTCATCGTCTCCCCCTATATCCTCTAAGTACTACTTATTTATATTCTTGGCGATGTCCCGATATTGCATGACCACTTCTGGAGTAATCTGCCAAGTGTTGGCAATGCTTTCTTGCAGGTAGTTGTAATACCCCATGAACATTTCTGCATTTTTACTTATGGTTTTGGATTCCGAAGTTCTCCCCAACGATATGTACCGCATTGCATGACAATGAGTGGTTCACTTGCAAAAGTATGTATACTTAGGATCCCTCCATCAGACCAAGGCTATCAAGATGAGTATCCAAGAGTAGTGGAACTATGTCCCCAGGTCCTGCACATCTTTGTAGTCTCAAGGAATAGGTTTAACAAGTACGGGGCCCAACTAAGCAAAGTTCCCTTCGTGCACTGTGTTGCAACTACGATGACCTTGGCAGGGACTTCCTCCTTTTGGAAATTCCTAAGAAATTGATGTAGGAGCATCACAAGAAAGAGCAAGTGGAAGACAGTTGGATATGCACCAACACGTATTTTGAAGACATTTTGAATTTGAAAGGATGAAACATTAATGTAATATCTGGAAAATATATTTTTTCTTTTATGATTTGGAGATTGTAACGCAGATCTTGAGCGTTTTCTCTCATCTACCGGTTGTGGCATTTAATGTAATAAATGTAAAGTAGTTGTAATCTTTAATTCAATAAGATAGCTTAGAGTGTAGGAGGGAAAACTCGAGAAATCTCCCTCGTATGTATTGTATTGTATCATTATTCTCATTGTAGGATTGTAAGTTAGAAGCAGTAGAGCAAGAGAGAAGAGAAGAACATAGATTGTAAAAGTTGTATAACTAGATAGTTGTTTCTATTGAATCCATGTACATAAGCACTTGAATTAATATAAGAATGCTTTGATCCAATTTCATGGTGTATCATGGATACTATTTGGATCTATTGAATGGTATGTTTATAGGTTGCTTATATACTCTGTTATGCATTTGTTTCAATGTTGTGTATGTATGCTCGTGATTTCATGTTGAATATATGAAGTCCGTGAGAGGAAGAGTATGAGTTTCAATTGTTTCTCGTCCTGAGAATTCCTACAAGGAGTGCAGTGAAACTACGCAAGGAGTGCATTGACAAGGTTCTGAGTTTTATCTCAAAAAATCTCAGGAGAGATATCGTTGTTCTTATACTAACATAATTGAAAGTATAGCATAGAGTTGTGCAAGGTGTGTGCAGGCCAGGTCAAAGTCTTAGACTTCTCCAACCCAAGTGAGTGGTTGAATGGTTTATGTCACAAGGAGTGCATAGAGTTACGAGACATTAGATAATAAGTGATTATCGTGGAGGCCACAAGGAGTGCGTGCAAGAATTCCTTAGAATCCTTGAGGTTGCAGAAAAGTATAATCTCAAGAGGGATAGAGACTTCAAAGATTTTGAAGGAAGGACGAGAGTTGAATTTGCCTCGTAGAAATCAAGTTCAGGAGGGTTGACGCCAAGTTCTTTGGAAAGGAGTCATTAAGAAATTGAACGGACGGTTGAAATTCTCGGAGGGAGAATCACTGAAATTCCGTGGGCTGTTGGATCTAGTAGATTTGTGGAGAAATTAAGGCTGAGAGTATTTCAAAACTCACAAGCTCGAAAGGATTAGTAGCCGCCAGATCTGGGCCAATGAGAATCGTTGATCTTGTGATTTTGAATTTCGACATTTCGGGAGTCGGAGTGTGGAGGAAGTAGTGATCCATAGATCTTGGGCTACGAAATCCTGATACGCGAAACCCTGACAAAATATGGATCGTCAGCTTGTGGGAGGTTCAAGACCGTTGATCTGTGGAGAGGAAGTTGTGAGTTCGGACTTCGGAAAAAGAGGAAGAGTTGCATTGCAACTTCATAAGCCATGAAATCCTGACGCGCTTAGAAGTAAAGCCTCGGGACTTGACAGGAGGTCACATAGTTGAGGCATAAGGGAGGATCCAAAGACCCATTATCCCTTTTCAAGGTTTCGGGGATTGAAGGAGTCAGGGGGACTCGTAATAGGAACTGCGAAGTCACAAAATCTGAAATACCTTTTCGGGTTGAGTTTGTGGTCACGTTAGTGGTCATGTGGAAGATGAGGTTCGCGCTTAGTGCTTGTTCACATGGGAGTAACTTCTAAAAGGAGACCTATGGATATATGTGTATGAAGGTTCCAACGAGACCTAAAGGAGTCACTTCATCTTGGGGGAATTGAAGATCCATAGATTGGGAGGTCAAGAAGACCTTGCCGAGGTAGGGGTGCTGCATCAGGTGGTATCATTGCTTAGATAACAACTTTTGTTTTTTGTAGAGGGAAGACAAAGGACAGTTGTTATTGAATTATGCATGGACAGATTGAAACAATGCTGCCAAGAAGACATCAAGAGAGAGCTATGCCCGATCCAACCATGGAAAGGGAGATGAGAGAACTTCGTTCTTGATTAGATGCTATGGAGACAACACAAAGACGGACAATTGATGTTGGAGACATCAATGAAGCTGTTATAACCCTAAATTGCACCATACATGCTTACCTGGCATCAGGCCATCTCAGATCCCTTCTTTGCCAAAGCACTGCTGAACAAACTCTTTAAAAACCTCTTTTATAAGGGCCCACATGCCCTACTCCATTACTGCATGCATGTACATGCTAGATCACCTAAAACAACCCGCGTGGACCAACAAAAGCACGAAAAAAGGAAAGTTGCCGATGGAACACACAACTTTGGGTGAGTTAACTGAAACTCCCGGCCATGCATGGCCGAGGGTTCATCCAAATACCTAGCTTATTCTAGCCTATAAAAGAAGGGTCAGGGGTCCCACTTGGAAGAGGAGAAATAGAGTAAAGAAACTCTACCCAATTGCATATTCCCATTGTCCCAACCCTTTAGCCATCCTTGTGCAAGAAGAGATACAAAGCAAAGAAGTTGGAGGACATTTGAAGAGGAGCCCAGGATCAGGATTCGCGGAGCAGTGGCCGATCTCGACATTTGTAAGTTGATTCATTCAAAGTTAATAATAAAGAAATTCTTTTCCTGTTCCACTACATATGATTTCTTCATAGATCAGTAAATATATGTTTGAATCTCTAACGCATTAGTATGTAGGTAAAATGCATGTGTAGCTTGTTGCTTGTTTTTGTACGCAGGTCAATCTTGAGAGGATAGTTTCCAACAAGCGATCAAGCGTGAAGAAGGATCAACATCGAATATCCAGAACAAGGTATGTTGGTCTAACCATGTATTTGTTGAAAAGGAATGGGGTTTAAGTTTGGGGACGAAGGTAGAAAGTAGATTTCTTTCGGTCATATCTGTATGCATAAGATAACCCTATTTGTTAGTCGGTAAGGGGATTTCCCTCACAATAGAATTGGCGACCATACTGGGGAAGTCTCTAGGGTTTCTGGGAGTATTTTTGGGTAGTTTTAAAAGACTGGTTTTCTTGTCTGTTTTTTTAGTTTCTGTAAAGTCTGAGCTAGCAGAGAGTTTGGTTTCCCATACCAGCTATCTTTGTTATTTGCTTGACTGTGTTTTTTTGAGACCCATAGAGGTACACGTAGCCTACATAAGGTCTGCACGCGTGTACCTATGCCCTACTCTCTTACAGCCTGTGTGTGAACGTTAGCTGAAGAAGTAGCAGTAGCGTGTAGATTCTAGAAAATGTTTGAGACAGTCATCCTCTTCCCTATTATAATCAGTCAATTTCAAGGGTTTTCTAGAACTTTCTCTGAGTCTTGGTTGTTTGCAGTGTTATCTCAGATTGGTTTGCTTTACGAATTTTTTCCTTTCATTGTTTGCTTTTTTTTGTTAAAGAGAGTGTCCAAGCCTTCAGGAGATCCTGGTTATCAATATCAATGGTCTCTTCCTGGTTTGGATTGTCTATTTTTATTTTTTCTCAGAGTTTAGAGATACACGCGGCTTGTATAAGGCCAGCACGCATGTACACACCCTCTGGCTTTACACAGCTCGCGTGCACACACTTGCTGTTGGATTGTCAGTAGTGTGCTTGTGCAGGATAGTTTTTGTTGAGGGCAAGGCAGTCATCTTTCCCTTGACAAGAGTTATACCTCTCAGGTTTTGGAATCTCTGTCCTAGCAGTCAGTAGCTTAGGGTTGATCTTAGCCATATCTTTCTTTTTCATTTAAAAAAATTGTCATTATATTTTTTTTCTTTAGGGTTTTTAGACAAGTGTGAGAGTCATTTTTTAAGTTGCTAGTGTGTGATTTCTTGAAGTGATTCTTTGTGATCTGCGATTAGTCCAGAATTTTTTTTCTTGGTTTTTTACTTGTTGGTATTTTTCCTTTTTGCTTTATCAACATTTAAATAAAAAAAAATCTCTTTCATTTTCTTGTTTGGTTGAAAAGTGGGACTTTGCATTAGAAAGCAGCGAAAAGTCTTTTATTTCATAAGTTATTTGTAGTTTACTTAGATCATAAGTAGCTTGTAGTCGAATGAATTTATTTTTGAGTTTTCTGTCCAAAAATCTTATAAAATTTATTAAAAAAAAAAAAACTTTTTGAAAAGTTGTTGAAATTTTGCATTAAATAAAAGTTTTTGTTTCCAATTTTTTATTCATTTTTACCTTCGTCTTTTACACATCACCAGTTTCACTTTCATATCCCTTGACATAATAAAAGCCATAAAATTAACGCTAAATCTAAAATTTATTAGACTTTTATGTTTGTAGGGTTAAGCAACTAGTTCAGGATTAGGGCCTTGGATTAGGTTGGAGAGGAAACTCTTCAAGGCCATTAAAATAAAACATTGGAGTCTGAGTTAGGGAGTTTCCAAGTCAAGTATCGTGAAATTTATCTGGGACCCCCCTCTGACACAGGGGATAAACACGAGGTCACGTGCAGAAAGGTAGCAGAGATAACCCCTCCAAAGCTGGACCAATTGTAGTGGAGAACACATATAGAGGGCTTGTCTTGGGATTCTGTCGATTGCATTTGCCACGGGGCTTCGTGGGTCTCAAATCCGTTTGAGGTCCTCATTTTTCTTCCGGAACACTTGCTTTCGATACCCTTGGTAGGTTTCGGGCTCGATACCCTGCTCATTGTGGTCTACCCGACTTTCGACTGTACCCGCCTGGTGACTGTTCACGCGCTGACAACCTAGTTGGATATCCTTTTTAAGGACATACATAGGTGAATACGGGGGTATACCATGGTACCTAGGATAGAAATTGGGCCACACTTTGCAGAGTATACCCAGAGGGTGCTTCCATTTTCGAGTTGCACTTGCACTGGTAAGTTGCTCTAGTGTTGGTTGTTGTAACTGTTCTTCCAATTAATTTAGTGTTTGCTTGTCTTATATTCTAGGGATTGTTTTAGTGTGTGTTACTTTTGAACGTTTAGACTACCCTAGAGTGTCCTTGATCTTCTCACACAGTGGAGGATCATGAGCTTTGCCGGTCACGAAGGCTTCTTGGCCTGCCGCCGGTTACACTGGAGCCACCCTCACAACCATTAAGGCGAAAGCTAGACCAACAAGGGTGTTTTGAAGCGACCAGGTCACAAGCAATTGTGTCTGACCAACATCCAGGGGAATCAACCATTTTGGACCTCAGAGCGAACGCTCTTGTCCCGGTTGAAACCCCAACCACTGATTTCTTGGCACCTTTCATTGTACCAATTCAATTTTACGAGCGCCAGACAGTGTTGCACACATCAATGGAAACAAATGTTGTTACTCCTTCTGGGAATTCTTTAATTCCCACTATGGTTGTCACCACAGGAGAGTTTTCACCTCCTAACCCACTGTCACCGGTCTAAGCCACCATGGTCTCAACCTCTACATCACATAGTGGTCTGATCCCGTCTTTGGTGGTGGCCACAACCCCTTTCACGCCAAGTGCGACATGCCCTCTGTTCTCATACGGGATGCCTAGTTCGGGTACAAGTCATGTACTTTCCTACTCCACTTTACGAACTTTAGGTCTGGGGGAAGGGAGCTCTAGCGCTCCTCTACAAGGTCACATGGGGGGCACTCCTGCTCCTTTTAATGATTTCCCTTATGGAGGAGGTCATATACCTCCTTCGTCCCCTTCACTCGGTGGTTCACATCAATAATCCGCCTGGCAACCTACACACCATAGTTTATTTGGAGCGGGGAGTCAAGGACCACCGTCGCATAATATGTCGGTAGGTTCGACACCATTTTCTTTAATCAGAGCATTTGGTAACAACGCCTTTTCGTCAGTCGCCTTCCCGACGGGGGGCAGTCCCAGTTTTGGACATCCTATTCCTATGCAGGGTACTATTCCTGCATAGGGGGCAAACCTAGGAACTTCTTCCACATCAGGGCCTTGGAATTCTTGTCAAGGATCTGTTCCCTCATCTGGAATGTTGATCTGTGGTAATTCTTTCCACAATCAATGGAACCTCGGATAAACTACTATGCCTATCCCCACGGGACCGACATGGAGCAACCCTTCCCAAAGTCCTTTGAATGTAATGCATTCCCAACCATCTATGTCCTATTTTGGAAATCATCTTATGATGTCTCCACATATGAAAAATCCATATGCTGGCTAGGGACATGGTTTCTACTAGAATCTGGGCCCGCAGCCAAACTTTTCTTGGCAACCTAGTGCCAATCAAAATCCAGGCCCCTTTTTGCCAGGTTATCACCAACAACCCAAACTACCCTTCCTGGCGACTTTGCACTTGCCAGATTTGACAAGGTTGTTGAATGACCCTATCTGTCATGATCCACGTTAGCCTCCTATGCCGACGAAGTTTCCTTCGGACATCCCAAAGTTTGAAGCCAAGCCTAACGAAGATCCAGGAGATCATGTGACTACCTTCCATCTTTGGTGCTCGTCTAACTCGTTGAAAGATGACTCTGTAAAGTTGTGATTGTTTTAGTGTACTCTCATTGGGAGTGTCGTGAAATGGTACATTGAGCTCAATCGCTCAATATACTCTTCCTTCAACGAACTGGCGATGGCTTTCCTAAACTATTTCCAGTTACCTGTGAGATACGAAGCTGGCACATAGTTGCTCGTCAATTTCGAACATACAACAATAGACCATATCTCTGATCACATCCGAGAATGGAGACACCGAAAGAGTTTAATTAAGGTGCTAGTCCCACTAGCATTCCTGCTTGAGTGGTTCTTTAAGTCTTTGGTCCCGCAGTTATCCAAAGACGTCGCGACGTCGGGAGTATTCTCCGAAGAAGATGCCATCATGAGAGATCAACAATTTGAGCTCATCTATTCTCAGTCCAGTTTATTATACAACATCTTGCCAGATGCACCACACACAATACTTGATAAAACTAGACAGAGAGTTGGACCACATGCCAATGGTATTATTGGTTCAGCACAAACCAAGCCCGTTGAGCAATTGACGAAGCAGTTGTAGCAGTTATCTATACAACACACTGTGGCCATCCAAACTACTACTTTGGCTGCTCCCCCTACCAAAATTTTGGAAGTACACACAGTGCAATCGACTAACCCAAAGGCCACCTAGCAGCTTGAAGGAAAGAAAAAACAACGAAAGAAGGGTAAGGGGGATAAAAATCCTACAGATAATGCTGGAGGGGACAACACTGAGAAATGGAAGGCGAGGTATCCATGCAACTTGTGTGTGGAAGACCACTCGACCCATCTATGTCCTCGGCTTGCAGAAGCCCAAAATTTTGTGATGCAACAACAACCTGTTGTGTTGACCAATCCATTTCAACATGGGCAAAATCTAACCCAAACCTCTGCAAGCATGGAAGGGGGCAGCCAAGAACCCTCTCCGCTTGCAAACAACCTGCATCCACGAATGTATATATGGTGAGGGGGATGCTTTTATATCAACTAGAGAACATGACTACAGTAAACCAAGCACTTCTGAGAAGGGTAAAGAAACTGAGCTCCCATATCTTCCTCTACAGATTGAGAAGACGTTGGGTGAAACAATGACATGCATTCCCAAAGGTGCATTCAAAAAATCTTCTCATAACCTAAACACAAGGGTCGCCCAGAACTACTCTGTGGTGAAAGATTTATCACAAACCCCTTGTGCAATGTCCTCTTTGTAGGTCCTCCAAAGATGCCCTTCCCAGAGGAAATCCTTGTTAACCACTTTAGGATCTACCGAGACTTGTAATCTGGGTACAATCATAATGGATA
Organism: Picea sitchensis; assembly: GCA_010110895.2. Lineage (NCBI taxonomy): Eukaryota > Viridiplantae > Streptophyta > Pinopsida > Pinales > Pinaceae > Picea > Picea sitchensis. The sequence continues at coordinate 108,588 of SNQJ01S0060599.1, read as the reverse complement.
CAACCGACTTAAAACCTCGTCTGCGTTACCACGTAGCGTTTCAGATAGTAGTGGCTTATCCCACAATTTTTTTTACTTGGAATATCTTCCGCACGGTGGTTGATGAGGGCACCTCGACATGCGTTATGTCATTGGCATGTTGGAAGGTCGTTGGCCAGCCCGTTTTGTCTCCGTCACCTACTCTCCTCACCGCTTTCGATGATTGTTCGTTCCGACCACATGGTATCGTTCCTTCTTTCCCTGTGCAATTAGGAGGGAAGACCGTGTGTGTCGAAGTAGAGGTAGTTGATGCTCCCCTCGACTATAACCTCTTGTTAGGAAGGAGTTGGACTTATTCCATGCAAGTTGTGGTTGCTACAGTTTTTTGGGTCTTGTTGTTTCCACACGAGGGCCAGATAGTGACCATCGATCAATTGTCTTTCTCTAGACCTGACCCTGCATTGGGGGCATCCACAATCCCGATGATTGATAATCCTCAACCAGGTGTCATCAACGTAGGGGTTGGTTTGTGCCCATCTTTGATGGTTACCTTTGATTACCTGCCCCTGCAAGGCGATATCAAGTTTATATCCAATCAGCATAAGGTTGAGAATTTTCAAGTTTCGTCACTCTACATGACTTACTTCAACGATCCGTGGATACTTCCTTCCCCATCGGCCATGATGGATGGGATAGGGCACCCGGGCATGTCCATGCCCTTGTCTGCAGCTGAAGTAGCGTACTCTTTATTCTAGCAAACTTTAGCCCACACTGATCCAGCTCCTGCATAGGATTTCTATCCACTTCTAGAGCCTATTTGGGCTCAGGGTTCTCTCACTCACACCGATTCATTAGACTTAGTCTTGCCCTTTGATGAAGAAATAATTGAAGCAATGACTAGTTCGGATAAACCCTAGGAGGATCTTCATCACATATCATACTTCCTCCCAGAGTTAAGCTAAATTGAAGTGGGAGAATTCACTGTGACTATGATGGGAGATCGGTCTTGTCCTATTAATCCCTTAGCTACACATGAGGTTTATGCTGAGGTTAATATGGAAACTATCGCTGAAACCTTACCGATCAATATCTCCCGAAACCCTGGCGTCGTGGAGAATGTCTTCGTCGGAGCTGACTGCTCCCCCGAAGAGATTCAAATCTACACAGATCTTTTCAAAGAATTCCGTGACGTTTTTTCCTGGTCTTATGAGGAAATGCTAGGTATCGATCCAAAAATAGTTGAACATGAAATCACAACGTATCCTAATGCCAAGCCTGTTCGGCAGAAGCTTCATCCAGTTAATCTTAAGAAAGCAGCAACCATTAAGATTGAGGTTGAGAAATTGCTAAAAGTCGGGTTTATCTATCCTATCCATTTGACCCAATGGTTGTCAAATCCTATGCCGGTCAATAAAAAACAAGGCACGATTTGTGTTTGTACTGACTTCCGTGATTTGAACAATGCATGTCCCAAAGATAATTTTCCCACAGATCATTGATGAATGTGCAAGTTGCGAAGCCTTTTCTTTCATGGACGGTTTTTTGGGATATAATCAAATACAAATCAAACCCGAGGATCAACACAAAACGACATTCATTTGTCCTTGGGGTACATTTGCATACCGTAAGATGCCTTTTGGTCTTAAAAATGTTGGAGCAACCTTTCAGCAGGCCATGTCTTTTTCTTTCCATGACCTCAAGCATATAGTCGAGGCCTATCTAGATGATTTATCATCGTGATCTCGCAAGAGAACATATCATCCCACACACCTCCAACTTATCTTCGAACGTTGTCGCTACTTTCGGATTCGCTTGAATCCAAACAAGTGCATCTTCTGCGTAACGTCAGGATGTTTGTTAGGTTTCATCGTATCAACAATAGGGATCATGGTCGATCCTCTCAAGGTGGAGGCAATAATTTAGTTTCCCCCCCCCACGCACAATCCTTCAACTTTAGAGTCTACAAGGCAAGGAAAACTTTTTACGACTCTTCATCGCCAACTGTGCTGAGATCACCAAGGGCTTTATGTGCTTACTGAAGAAAGACGTTCCCTTTTATTGGGACGATGTTGCTCAATGCTCTTTCAACGCATGGAAACATGCCCTCACAACTGCCCCTCTGCTCCGACCACCTAACTATAACAAAGATTTCTTATTATATCTGGTTGCAGAAGAATCAACTATTGGCATGGTTTTAGTTCAGGAAGATGACTTGTTCTCAGAATACGTGATCTATTATCTGAGCCGAGGCATCGTAGGACCGGAACTCAATTATTCTCACATCAAAAAACTTGTGTTGGCAGCAATTCATGCTGTTCAACAGTTATGTCATTATGTTTTGTTTCGTAAGACCACCGTCATTGCTATCGTGAATCCATTCCAGTATATGTTGACACGACGGGTAATAGGCAGAAACATTAGTAGATGGATAGTCATCCTCCATGAGTTTGACTTAGAATTTATTTCAGCAAAGTCCAAAAAGTCATTGGTCTTCACAGAACTTATTTCGGAATTTCTGGTTGAGTCAGGTGACATTGTGCCTAAAGAATCGCCTATCCAGGGAGATATGTTTTTGATCACATCTTCGGATCCCTGGTATGGAGATATACTTCTCTATCTCTAGACTTTGAAGTGCCCCACCACTACTTCTCGTGATGAGCGTTGACACATACGCCATCTGGCTAAGAATTATCTCATAATCGATGATACATTGTATCGGAGAGGTGTAGACTGCATCCTACGCCAATGTCTCACTCATGAGGAAGTAGTTATTGTGCTTAACGATTGCCATACCGGAGCTTGTGGCGGTCATTTTTCTGGGTTGGAAACAACCCAAAATATTCTACGAGCAGGTTACTTCTGGCCGACACTTATCAAATATTGTATCGAATCGGTCAAGAAGTGCCACCCATGCCAAATATTCTCTCGGAAGATGAGGGCACATCCCGCTCCCATGTTTCCTATCATCATAATTGGTCCCTTCACCAAGTGGGGGATTGATTACACTACTTGCAATGCTCCTTCAACAATGGGGCACCGCTATATCAGCGTAGCTGTAGAGTACTTCACAAAGTGGGTCAAAGCTATGCCAACGTTTAAAGATGATGGAGAGACTGCAACTCTCTTTTTATTCAATCAGATAATAGCAAGGTTCAGCATCCCAAGGGAGATTGTCACTGACCATGGCAGTCACTTTCAGAACCAGATGATGACTGAGTTAACATCAAAGCTTGGGTTATGGCAAGAACATTCATCTCCCTACTACCCCCAAGCAAATGGATAGGTGGAAGCTGTAAAAAAAACACTTAAGACCATTCTACAACGAACTATCAACTCATCCAAGTCAAATTGGCATTTGATGTTATACTCGACATTATGGGCTTACCGAACATCTATTAAGACTGCANTCTAAAGTTGGCAGTGCAATTATTTCCAGACACTTCTCCACTTGAAGAACGGTTAGTATAAATTGAGCATCTCAATGAGTAGTGTCGTGATGTGGCTCTGGCCAATGAGGCTCACAAACATAAGGTCAAGTGTCAATATGATAGGTCCGTTCATCCTCGGATTTTCTCTGAAGGCGACCTTGTCCTGGTCTATGACCAAGATAAGGACCCCCTGGGGGCAGGGAAATTCAAACCCATGTGGTTCGAACCTTTCATCATAAAAGAGGTTTTAAAAAAGGGCACTTATCGTCTAGTTGATTTTGAAGGGAATGCTTTGGCGGAGCCTAGAAATGGGCTCTACCTCAAGAAGTATTACTCATAGGCAGGTCACTGTGGGTAACTTTTTGTAACATATG